>VZSC01010464.1:133046-169640 GCA_013398225.1 Steatornis caripensis | reverse complement strand
GCGGGCCAGGGCCCGCCCCGCTGCGGCGCGGATGCCCGCGGACGTCTCGCTTCATCTGTCACCAGCTCTGCTCGCCTGCCCAGCTGTCAAAACAGGGGGTGTCTTTTTCATTCCAGCTCACAAAGTACCAAAGGGGAAAGGGGCTTTAATGCCTGTGTTTGGACACAAGCAATTATCCCTAATTATTGTTTTTCTTTTGAGCCTGCCCGTCCTGCTGGAGAGCCAGCAGATGAGCATGCCCTAATCCTCCCCAGTCGGTTGATCTCAGTGGGTTTTGCGGGACAAACCGTGCGAGAAGGCTTCGTGGCTTTCATCTCGATGTGAGTTTTGAACTGATTGAAACTCGTTGCGATGGGAGAATTAACCTCGGAGCCCAGGCTTTCAATGGCCGCTGATAAGAGATTATACGTGTTGATGGCAAGCTTTTCTTGGCAAAATGTTTTCAAAGGACTTGGAGTTGTTAAATCAAAGCTTCTATTGAATCGGTGGTAGGCCCCTTTAGAGCTCTCCCTCCTTCTTCATTCCCCAGTACTGTGTGTCGGTAATTACTGGCAGGGGTGGGCAAAGGAAAACGGAAAATCCTCTCGGAGGTACATACCCACGTGCGCGCAGGTGATGAGCAACATCAGCCAGAGAGCTGCGGGGAAGCCAGAGGAAAATCTTCTTAATCCCACAGAGGATAACTTCATAAACACTCTGGCCCAGTGCAAGATAAATCCTGGTATGCTGCAGCCTCCTGTCATATGTCTGCTTCTTGCTTTTGTGGGGTTGCAATAGCAATCCAAGGACTCATGTTTCAGTGTTATCTTCTCAATAATTCACCCTCTTACATATATAGAAAAGAATTAAGAGAGAGGGAATTCACAGAAAAGCCAGAAGCTATGTGGGTCTTTCAGCCACGGGTATGTGTGTGTGTAAGAAAAGCTAGATAATATTTCAGAATGGCAGACACCTTGATGCCATCACTTTCAACATGAGCCACTTATTTGAGTTTGTTTCTTCTCCACCTGTCCAAAATGCGTGTCCTGCACTCCAGAATTACATCTTGGTAAAGAGTCACAATAATTTTGAAATCTGAGTCACGGGTAGTTGAATGCTTTCTCTTCTGCTTTCTCAGAATGGGGACTTTGTAAAAAGCCTGCATGCAAAAGTGAACCTTATCTGCTCCCACCACCCTTATGACTTAGGGAATCTCGGTGCACTGATCCATCCTAGATTTTATAAATGAATGTACATTTGTTCAGAGACAGTTTTGGGACAACAGATGTGGTTCTGATTTTAATTGTAGAAGGCAAAGGCCTGATAGAAGAAAATCTGCCAGAAGTAGAGGAGGAGACAAGCATTTTCCATCAAACAGACAATCCACTTCAAGATAAATGCTGACAAGAGTATGGCGCCCACTGCAGAAAGCTGTTGAGCTGGAAAAAGAAAAGTGCTCAGCTCTGCATTTGTATCTGCTAGCAGGCAAGGGTAGATGTTTGTATGGTCCACGCCTAATTTATATGGGTATTACGTAGGACTTTGGGACATTCTTATTAAAATGACATGCCTGTTGAATGTTGAATGAAATAAAACATTGATATCCAAGTCCAGAAACATACGAATAAAAGAGTTTTATGAGACCCACTGGCAGTAAAAGATCACCCTCTCCAACACAGTAGCCTGCAGCAATAATGAAGAGCCAGTGGAAGTAGCGTCAACATGGTGATAGGCAAACAGCTTGATGGTAAAACAGCTGGAAACTGCCTTAGAGGGAAGAGATCAGCGTGGCCAGGAACCGGATTGCCATAAACCTAGACAATAACCTACAGAGACATTACAGCTAGCTGTTTTGGCCGATGCCGCAGCTGTAGGAGGAGGCGTGGATTCAGGGCTATTGGAAGCGTGTGCTGCATGCCGGTAGTCACACCACCCAAACTCTCAGTTTTTAAGATTGGTATTTTATTACATTTGCCTTTTCTCTCCAATAATGTTCCATGTATTTGAAGTCCTTTGTTTAAAATCTTAGTGTGTGAGGCAACATTGCAGGTTTTAGAGCACCCTATTTAGTGATACGGCTTGGGTTCCCAGCTGCTGATCCAAGCTTGAGCCAATCTGCTTTACTGAAACCTCCATGACCTTGATCTCAAACATTTTTGGTGTCTGTAAGTGTTTGCCAGAAGACAAACATGTAATTTTTTTTTATTACTATTTGGAATCTTGAGCTATAATTATTGAAATGTTATTATTAAACATTATTATAATGATTAAAATATTGTTATTAAATAGTATGAGTGCCAGACCAGTAACCTTTATTTTTTAAGTGACACCAAATTGCCATAAAAATCCAAATTGTTTGGGATCAATTCAGCTTGTATTGTATCATAGAATTTTCTTGCCAGAAGATCGTTTATTGGGAGGCTTGACAGTAATTGGAAAGTATGTTTTTGAGTTGAAAATTGGTGGGGTGTTTTTGTTTGGTTATGCCAAACAGCGTCTCAACAACAACTGGAATTACAAAATGCACATATTAGCTTATTCAATTCTTAGTGCTGACTGGGCCTGTGAGTATCATGGAGATTCTGGGAAGAATAGTAATAGCTTTACTTGTTCTGACTGTTTTGGTTGTTGGAATGTTCTGCAAGGAATCCTAGAGAATTCACAGGCTATGCAGGGTCTCAGTAGAATATACATTGCACAGGCACTCTTTTTCTTTGGTGAAGTGCCTGAATCATCACTAAACTGTTGCAAAGCTTGTCGGGAAGAATGTACTTGCAGAATTTTTACTCTCCATAGAAGCAAACAGCTGCAATGTGGATTTTACAGCTTACATAGGATGAAAGGAACCTGTAACAGCTAGAGTAGATATAGAATAAAGCGGCTTTATATATATTTGGCAACTCTGAAGAGACATCTGGGGCCAAGGCTGTTTCATTGCTACTTCAGAAATGCAAGTCCTGAACAGTTAGAAAGTTTGCCACGTGAAATAGTGTGCGTCCAATTTGTAAAGTTAAAGGACTGATTTCAGCCCCAAAGACCTCAAAATTTATATACTCATTGAGAATCAATGCTTGGATCCAACAAGCAGGTGGTGAAAACATGGTATAACAGCAGCACCTTTACCAGGCTCAGCAGCAGCTGCAGCACACCAGCTCTCAGCTGTGGTCACAGACTAACACCCCGGGCAGATGTAGTCTCTTTCACTGAAGGAGAGATCTCCACAGTATCTAGTATAACAACTGAGCTTCTGAGGTTCTTGGGATCAGGAAGGTATTTCGTCTCAGAAGCTTCTGTGGTCTCAATACGTGTAAGAGTTTTAGGTCTAGCACCCTCTGGTTAAAATTCGTGACATAAAAATAAGTAACTTTCCCATTTATACAGCTCCATTCCATTTGTACCATTACTTCCATTGTCTTAGCTCTCACTCTCCAGAGTCAGCAAAAGAGTCCTTGTTCCCTAGAGCAAGGAGGCCATATTAATATTTCCTATTCAGATATCTCCCAGATAAACTCCACACACCACAAGGTCACTGTTGGTCACATAGACCAACTAACCAACCCAGACAGAGTTCCAACATGTTTCTGTCCAGCCCTTAAGTAGCAGAAATCAACATAGCTATAACCGTTTTTTCTCCTCATACAGATTTGCCATCTAATCACATACAAATAGCTATGAAGTCCAGTCCACTCCACTGCATTATTCTTTGCCTTGGGTCAACAAATGCTTCATTCTCCAAAGCAATAACTAAATCATGTAGAATTAGACTTCAGTTTTTCCTCAGCAGGAGCAAAGGGGAGCTCTTATGTGAAAGTACTGTACGGGCCAAACACCACAGTACTTATTTCTATACACACTACTTGTAAATATTTTTATTGGTCCCTGTAATTGTTTTCAACATTTAGTACCATCAAAGGACAAAAAATTGTAGGAATAGTTACCATACATGCTGTGTCAAGTACTTAATATATGGTGTTGCAGAGAGAGAGAGCGCAATGTTTGCATCTGGAACTTAGTTGCCAAGCACTAAATCTTTTTTAGCTATAAGTGAACTCTGTTTTTCAACTCACATTTGTTTTTTAATGAAAACTTTATTTTTTTAAGTAAAAGGTAAGTATTTGAAGTGCTATTACTTGTTTAACAAAAGTTTTCCTATGTGAGATAATTATGTTCTTGTAGATCTTGATATAATGTAGCAGGATTTGAGAAAAATTGGTTAAGAGAGGACTTAAGAGAGGACTTTTATAGCAGACCATTTTTTATGGCTTATGAGAGCCAAAAGCAAAAATGTTCCAGCCTGTAGCAGGTGCCACAAGCCACAGAGAAGAAATCACAAAGAGTAATTGCATGTAAATACTGCAAGGGAATGAAATGCTAGCCAGTAGAGTTTAATGATGTTAAAAGGCAAAGACAAGTTAAGATGCACAACAAAGGGCTCAGACAACACTCACTGGCTAAAAGACCCTTTGCTGACATGATGTCGGGTACTTGGTTCGTTCTGACACAGTGTCCATGGATTATCTTTCTAAGATGTGTAGTAACATGTACAAAATCAGGTGTTCTTCACATAGGCAGAAGCTTGGATTAACTCACTTTTACTATTCTGTTTTGTACAGACATACCAGAAGGGAATCTTAGTAAGAATCTTTTGCTTAATGTCCCTTACATATAGCTCTATTAAATCCATTATATTCTTTATATTATTATTTTTACCACTTGTTTCACTTATTATTCCATTTTTGCTCTGTGTGAAATAGCACTGACTTTCAAATACCTATAAATACATAGTTCTTAAAAATCAATTCTCTTGCCCTTACACACTCTAAATAATATGCTAATTTCCCAGCACAAAGGTATCGATCTTCCCCAAAGTCTGCCTTTTACCCCAACTACAATACCATAACTTGCCTATGCAGAGCCCGCAGACACTCCTGTACGTTCAACTACAGAGCGCCTATCCTTTCAGCTCTGAACATACTGTCTCTACTGGGCATACGTAGGTGGGCATAGATGCGAACAGGGACACACGTTTAAAGTATTTATTTAAAGGAATCCTACCCGTTGGCTGATGTTTTGAACAGTTTGTCACCATGAAGGTCTTAGCTTGGTTAGAGATTCATTCTAACGTGTTCAGTGATTAACAGGGCTAAGCAGCCTTGCACTTTTAAAAAGTTGAGTGGATGACAAGCATTTTCAGTTCAAAATCACCAGGACTGTAAGAGACATTTTTCCTTTGGTTTTGTTTTCTTGGGGGGGGAGGGGAAGTTTTGAATGAGTATAATATTTATAGGACTATTTGTCTGAATTGTGACATTTTATTCGTCTTTACTTTTAGTTTTGATAGCATGCCTTGCTCTCCTCTCACTGCACATCCTCAAAACACAGCTGTGCAAATTTCCCTGGGCACATTTGAGAGCAGAATGGGATGCAAGGGGCATCCAAGCATCAAGGACTTGAGAAAGGAGCTGTGGCAAGCGCTGAGTGAGTGGTTGGCTGAATGACAACAAGCAGAGCTGGACTTTGTAAGTTTATGCAGCCACCTGGGTTAGGCAAAGAAATACATTTGTGCATGCCATTACCCTGGTGCAGCTTTGAAATCAAGGGCACCCAGGGTTTCCACACCCACAGAAATTAGAATTTAGGAGGTCATAGACATCACACTCTCTCAGATTATAACACCGCCTGAAAAGCCACTGAGAGAGACCTTGGAAACCACTGACTTTCTAGCAGAGTGAGCAATCTGTGCCTCACAAACCGCAGTTTGCAAGCAGCTTCTGTGCCTCATGATCTGTGGCTGTCTGTGGCCGAATCCCCCATGAACTGCAAGATAATAGGCGCTGAACAGCCTGAAAACACCAGACCATCTTGTGATGCAGCTTTGTATGCAAGTGCATAGATAACAACTGTTTCAAGACGGCAAAATTGTGCCAATTTACCTACAGGATCAGGAAAGCAAAATTTCTCCCGGTAGACAATAGCAAGTGATTCACACAATTGCATTACTTCTGTTAAAATTTTTCAGTCTTTGACTTCAATTTCCAACAAATGTTTTTGTAGAAGAACGACAAAGGAACTCCGATATAGCAAACTGCATGAATAATCTCAAAAAAAGTTTCATATGACAAATTTTGCCCTTCTATCTCAATCCTGTTGGATTTACTTTAGCAGATATCAGCATTTTAAATGCAGTTGGACCATGCCTTCTGAAATAATTGTTGAACTTGAAGTCGTTTATGATTAGCTGCAGTGATGACGTGCTGTAGATTAGAACCTAGAAAGCAGAATATTACAGGCATGCTCAGTTTACAGATGTTTCTGTGTTAGTTTTTGGTGTCCTAGAGAAAAGTATTCAAAGATATTGAAACCAGCTGTTTCTCCTGTTAGTGCACCGGATGCTTATCTTCTTGCTCTATATATCAAAATACCAGTGTCAAAATTTACCATTACTGCATGAACTGGAGACACTTTGATCTAAAGATAAGATAAGATCATTCAGTCAGTATTATGTAGCAGCTGCACTTAGTGTATTTTAAAACAAAATTTAAAATAATGTTTTGATTATTATTCTGTAAAAATATAACAAGGATGAAGTAAAGGAAAAATAAAACAAGTGATAGGACAGTCACAAAATTATTCTGAATCAACAAATTATTTTAAAATTAAATAGCAAATGCATTTTTTGTAACAATTCTAGTTTAAGTATTTTTACACTTCTGATTCTCAGGGAATTAAAAATATCTGTTTTTTCTAATTCTGAGGAAACAAAATTAAAAGTCTCACTGAAATCTGTAAAGTGAAACTTCTGAGTGCTAGCTGGCTTTAAATGCTGTTTGAACCCCATGAAGCCTTTAAGACGAGTACGAAAAAGTAGAAGTAAGATACAGAAAATGTAAAGAACTTTCAAAACACATCTCTGAAATGACAAAGGATCCTCTAAAAATGCTAGTATAACCAGAACAAAAGGAGGAGGGGAAAGAGCACAGCGAACAGAGAGGGAGAAGACGACAGCTAAACGTCTACAAACAGGAGATAGTGTACAGCATTTATTTGAGAATTACAGGAAGATTTCATACACCTGTATGTCTTTGGCAGAGCATGAGAGGTGGCTCACAAAAATTAGTGATCTTTGTGATTTTTTTCTGGGAATGATCACAACAGTGCTGCTCACAAATGTGCTTGTTCGACAAACTACATAAACCCATTTATCACAGACTCATCTCCCAGATGCCCTCAACACTGCATCCAGGCAGTAAAAGCAATTGCCAACCTCCCTTGGGTCAAAAAAGGGCCCATTAGAAGCATTGCTCTCGTACCCATATGCTGAAACAGTTATCTGAGGCAGCTAATAATATGTTTCACTCTTTCGTTCCCAGAATCGATTACATCTCTCAGTCTCTGTATCATTGATTACATCAACTGGAAATATTTGCACAAATCATGGACAGTGAACTTCACTTCATCGTGAAGATAGAGGTAATAGTTTTTCCACCTTTTCTTTTTTGCTTTGTAAAACAGTTTAAAACAGGGAGGCCAAACAGGGATAGCAAATCTGCTACAGATGAAAGTCTCCCTATGTGTACCTCACAATAAATCTCACCTTCTTGGTAAAATTGCACTTATCTTTCATTTTTATACCTTGCCACTGGCATGGTGTCTGAATATATCTAATGCAATGTGAGCTGTTTCTGATCTTTTAGTACATATTGCCATGTTTCTTGAGATAGTACAGAAAGATGCTGATCACTCTGTGTGTAGAAACAGCTAAATACTTCCCTGGAGTGCAGTGTGGTTAGTCTCAACTTTAAATGGATTTAGTGTGGAGCAGTGTCTGACTGGGAAGAAATCGCAGTGAATAGTTACTGGGTTGCACTAAGCTGATGATAGGTTCAGCAAGCAGCGCTCCTCTCTAGGTATTGAAAGTAAAGCAATACTCTAGAACCATACTGGGAAGACATCTGGTACAAAGGTACCTGGATACCCATGTCCCACCAAAAGTGAGTTGCCTGAAAATCTTGTGGAAGATGGGCTTACGCTCTTGAAAGATGCTGTCTGGCTAAAGAACAATAATAAGACTGTGACCGTTCATGCACGTGACCTATTTTGCCTCTCTGGTCTCCTCTTGTTTCAGCTGGTTATAGTGCACATATCCTTTCTGCCCAAAACTTTTCTAAGCCGCTATGACTCACTTTGTTTCACTTAATAACATATTAGATGTTGATCTAAGTAATTTCATATAGTCAGTGTCCTGTTATTTGTTCTTGAAAGATGATTCAAAAAAGGCAAGCTATTTTTGCATTTATTGGATTGATCATCATGGGCAGAAAGTCTGATTTTGGCCTAAATTCAGGAATATCTGAGACTTCTCAGGACTTTGTCCTAACCCCTCCCATGTCCTGCATAATAATAAAATCACTTATCTGTCATACTTCTTGCATGACAGTTATGGGTATTGCTTATGGGCATGTTATTGAAATACATCCTATCAGATCATCAATATAGGCCTATTATTTCATAGTTTTTCTTCTTGTTTAGCANCTTGAAAGATGATTCAAAAAAGGCAAGCTATTTTTGCATGTATTGGATTGATCATCATGGGCAGAAAGTCTGATTTTGGCCTAAATTCAGGAATATCTGAGACTTCTCAGGACTTTGTCCTAACCCCTCCCATGTCCTGCATAATAATAAAATCACTTAACTGTCATACTTCTTGCATGACAGACAGTTATGGGTATTGCTTATGAGCATGTTATTGAAATACATCCTATCAGATCATCAATATAGGCCTATTATTTCATAGTTTTTCTTCTTGTTTAGCACTGTGTTGGTGCAGCAGATAGCAGCAACAGGGAACTCACTGCTTTACGTGAGGAAAGTGTTCCAGAAATGCAGTAATTTCCCTAGAGTGGACCACTGGCAGTAACTTGGTGGTAGGAAGAGTGTGCTGGGCAAACATTGTTGGACAATTATAGTGGCCACAAGTGACCAGACAAGTGGTAAAGCTGTACCGCTGACAATGAGCTGTTGGATGCAACTTAAACCACTAACAGGCACTTTTAGTGTTATTGTATATATTAATTTTCATGACCAAAACAGGCTTAATCAGCAAGAAAATAGTTGGCTGGCATAACTGACACTACGTTAGGAATAATTAGCCTTAGTTATTAAAACATATTTTGCATATTTTCCAACATACAATGTTAAAAAAGACAACAAATCCTAAACATAGTTTCATCCGGCAGAAATTAGTACTAACTGTTATATTTTCCTCAGTGGAAGCTGCCTATACAGAATCCATTTTGTATATTCAGAGAACGACATTATTTGTGAGAAACACATCTGTCAGCTCTTTTCATGTCATTTACTGCTATCCTTAGCCGAAGGAATGTAAGTGGTGAGATGCAACATGGATTTGCTGATCCTTTGTTCTTTGGAATCCTCTTCAGTAGGAGCAATTCCAGCCTCATGGAAAACGCCCATTTGGAGATGATACAAAATCAGAAATTCTCCGAGGTCATTGTAGTTGGAAAAGGGTTTAAAATAGAATAATACGTTCAGATAAACCTCGTCTCCTTTTCTGCAAAACGTTCTTAGATTGGATTCCTAAAGCTGTTCACTTTCTTTTTATTGTAACTTCCATAGTTTTACTCATAGTTCTGTTTAACATCATCTGATGGGCATTTATGCAAATTAACAGAACAGAACAAGAGACAGAAGACAATTTTGTTTAGGAAGAAAATTTTATATACTGTTAGGTAAAATCTACTATTTAATGTTAAATTGAAAGATAAAATTAAGTGTTTTATGTGGTGCTGTTGAAATTCTTCAAGAGAAAAGCTGAGAATGTTCATAAGTGGGGAATGTTCATAAGTGGGGAATGTTCATAAACACTACTTCTGCACTGTGCCAAAAGCGGCCAAAGAAATTTAGTTGTCATGTACGAGCACCAGGACTTTTATGGTGTTGGAAAGTTGCTTATTGTGAGATGGGTGGCCAAAACTTTGCTTATAATGGCCTCACTTCATCTAGGGATGACTCCAGATTAAGAACATAGGAGAACTAGGTTTTGTTTGAAATGATTTTCTAGTCTCCCACTGGATATTCAGGCATTGCTCCTGACATCCTGTGGTCTGAAATCTTAGTTAAATACAAGACCTGTTCACAATAAGCTAATAGAAATTTGTTGAATCCAATGGGAACAGCATTGTTACATTGCTTTAAAGTTACCAGAAGGGAAAAGCGCAACTCATGCACCATGCAGTGCATCAGAGATGTAGTCAATCACACAAGTGTATTTTCTTTGCTTATCTACTGGTGTGTGCTATCAGCCATGAAATCAGTTACAGTGCTGGAAACAATCCCTTTCAGGGCATGCTTTGTATTCTTGTTCTTTCCACAGGAATTTTGAAAATATCACTTACCTGACTGCTGGAAGGGTATTTGTTATACTTTGTTGACATACCAGTGAAAATACACCCAAAAACTGCTTCGGAGGCTTAGGTCGAATTTTGCTCTTCTCTATGCTCGTGCTAATACAGAGAGAAGCTACTGCTTTTCCACTTGTGTAACCAAAAGCAGAGTTTTCCCTTAAGGAACATGAGTGCAAATGGCAAGGTATTAAAAACACAGATGTAGAGAGAGAGGTCCATGTGTGGAAATGGTTTATATTAAGAGGCAATGGCTGAAGCAAATGGGAGTTTTGCCCACACAAGGCCTATTTGAGTCGATATTTTTCTTTATGAGTGGTAGTGTTAGAGAAATCTTTAGTGAAGACAATTTGTTCAGCCTAGCCATGAGCACTTCATATCACTTCCCTCTCCTTGCACCCTTTTGTTCTTTTTCTGGACTGATGCTGAACCAAGAGTCAGATCCTGGTTGTCCATATATAATTATTTCCAGGCAATCAGAAATCTTGTCTGTTGTGATAAATGGCTGCATCGAATCCATAAACCTTTCAGTTTCCCTGTGCATTAAATGCCTGATAAATTGTCTACATAAAATGACAGTATGTCTTTGCAACATCTGAAGAAATTTCTCAGGAGAAATGTACAGTGGAAAACAACCTCAAGTCTGTTCATGTTGAATGGACATGATAGAAAATATTAAGCCAACTGATTTCAGTTTTCCATTGCCTCCTGAGCAATCTTGACCCCTGGCTTCACCATCTCTGGTAATAGGTTAATAAAAGGTGAGTNAGGAGAAATGTACAGTGGAAAACAACCTCAAGTCTGTTCATGTTGAATGGACATGATAGAAAATATTAAGCCAACTGATTTCAGTTTTCCATTGCCTCCTGAGCAATCTTGACCCCTGGCTTCACCATCTCTGGTAATAGGCTAATAAAAGGTGAGTAATACTGCAGTGATAGACTAACACTCTAATAATAGATTGATAATCTTACTATTTATTTGTTACCTTTCTAAGATGTAGATCTTGGACACTGTGGTCAGAGCTTCTGCTCCCTTCATCAAAATATTCCTCAGGATCAGAGCTGACTGTGGAAAAAGGTGCCAGTCATGGAGTTAATGGCTGGATCGTAACAAGCAATCATAATAATTCTAAATTTGGCAATTTTTGAATGTTTTATTTTTCAGACTGAAGTTCTTTTCACACAATTTAAACACTAAGAAAACAATACAATTACTTTTAAGATGTCTTGTGCTGTTTCACCAGTCACATCACTCAGTGCCATTCCCAATGACTCGGCCACACTTGAATTTCTGAATAGGTAGAAGTGGCTGCACATATTGTGTTTCTGGAGACTGAATCACTGCTAATGTGATTTGCATTGAAAGACGCAATTGTGCCTGTGGAGTAGGTGGATCTCCTGGTATTGTTTACCACCAGACTGAGTTTGCGTGGCCCCTAGGGAGTGTATGTTTGTGCGAGTGGACACGTGAAATTGTCGGAGCTCTGGGGACGCACGAGGGACCTTCATCTTGGCTTGCTGTTAATACTCTCTACCCTAGGAACAATGATATGTTTGTTTGAAAATCATGCATATAGTAGGGAATAATATTTTATTCATAGTAATACAACATAAATGCAGGGGATTTCTGTCGGTGAGGCTGGAGAGGAGGCAGGTCACAGAATCACAGAATCACAGAACGGTAGGGGTTGGAAGGGCCCTCTGGAGACCATCCAGTCCACCACCGCTGCTAAAGCAGGTGCCCCCAGAGGGCACAGGTTGCACAGGAACAAGTCCAGGTGGGTTTTGAATATATTCAGAGAAGGAGACTCCACAGCCTCTCTGGGCAGCCTGTGCCAGGGCTCTGGCACCCTCACACTAAAGAAGTTCTTGCTCATGTTCAGGTGGAACTGGCTGTGTTCCAGTTTGTGCCCGTTGCCCCTTGTCCTGTCGCTGGGAACCACTGAAAAGAGTCTGGCCCCATCCTCTTGACAGCCACCATTTAGATATTAATAAGCATTGATGAGATCCCCTCTCAGTCCTCTCTTCCCCAGGCTGAACAGACCCAGGTCTCTCAGCCTTTCCTTATAAGAGAGATGCTCCAGCCCCCTCATCACCTTTGTAGCCCTTCGCTGGACTTTCTCTAGTCTTTCCCCATCTCTCCAGAGGTCCAGAGAGCAACGGTAATACTTCTCTTCTTATTTAGCTTTGGATGTTGTTGCCTATGCATGGTTTTATCGCAGACTGGAAAAGGCATGAAGCATTCCCAAATCCTGCTATGTCCTCGCAGTGTCGTGGTGAACAGCATAAGTACAGCCTAAGTGCAGGCTCCTACCCCACCCTGTGGCCCATGAGGCAAGAGGCTTTCTGATCCCCCAGGGTCATGGCAATGTCACAACGGCAGGTGTGACACATGGAAGTAAGTGGTCAGGCAGACCCTCCTGAGGCTTATCCACAGTGCAGGAAAACCTGTTCTTGAGTATTTTTTCATACTTAGTGCACATGTGAAGTTTCCCTGAGCAAACTAGTTGAATGGCCCCAAAATGGACCAATAGCTGCAGCAAATAAGCAGCCACTTCAATGTTGCTTAGTATTGCAGAGTAGATGTTATCACTTCAAGATTAATATGTGCTTAAAAATACCACTGGTTTGAGCAATTGAAAACTCCTGCAGTAATCTACTGCCTTCAGAGGAGGTGCAGTTATTTTTCTAGACAGTTTGCAGTTTTTCTGTTTGACCTCTATCTTTTTTAACAGTCTGAGCAAGCAGCCAGAAACCTCTCACTCGTAAGCAAGGAAGTCTTGTGAGTTCCAGATATCTGCACTGGTGTAGGCTCTGTGTGTGGATGATTATTTATTATTGTAAATGGCAACATCTACCAGCATATGCAGAATTGCTCATAACTTAGTAGATTCAATAAAGCTGCTGTTATTTTTTGCAAATGTATTTTTGAGTGTGTCTCTTAGCATGGCGCCAGAAGTGAAATAAATTTTACTGCTTAATTTCTTTGCTGTGGCTGACTGAATGACTTCAGGCATGGCTGTGAGCAATACTTCATTCTCTGGTGCAATCAGTATACATGGGTTATTTGTGAAAAATTGACTTTTTCCAGGGAAGCATGGAAAACTATGTGAAATAGATAAAGGAAGGACAGCTATCAGGGTGTCACACTGAATACAGAACATATGGCAAAGGATGCTTTTTGACATCTGTCTTTAAAACTAAACTAAAGAAAGATCCAACAAAATCTTAAATAGTTTGGAAAAGTAGTAGGTACCTAAGAGAAATGTAATGTTTCTTATTACATCCACTGGCAATAAAACTGAAATCAGAACAAAGAATGATGTTTCTGTGAAAGTTTGGCAGATGTACAGATGAACTTCTCAGATACTGGAAAATGCTAAGAATCAGTAACAATGCAACTACCAAGCTTACATTGCTGTGGCATTGGAACTGGACTCAGCTGGATCATTGGTATGGATCAGCAAACAGACAAAAAAGCCTAGGACAAAACCAGCTGAAATAAAAGTGATTCACACAAGGTCAAGACATAAATACAGACTGAAACAAACCAAAGCAGAATTTGTGCACAGAAGGATAAGCAATGTAGCTGTTATGGGAAAGCATTTGACAGTCACTTTTTTCATGATCTTGCCTCTGGAAAAGAAATCACTGTGCAAAAGTACACATGTAATGCTAGAAACATCCCTCTCTATGTGAATGGTGAGAGTAACACCTCCTTCGGTGGGTTTGCCTTTACTAGTACCTGCTAGGTGAATCCCTGCAAAGTGAAGATTAAATATTATATATGAGTACAATTTCAGCCATGACCAAGGCAAGTAGCTCAGACTGTAGTGCAGCAAGCTTAAAGACTAAGAGCAGGATGAATTTGCAAGAGAAAACTTCCTAGTGAGCTGGCAAAACACTCTGGGCAAAAATTATTCGATGGTGCTTGAAGACAGGTGTTTCGGGGTGATACCCACAGACAGATCTAGCTAAAAGTAAATCCCACAGAGAACACCTTCAGAGCACAGCTGGGTAGCACAGAGACCTCCTTTCCTGCTTTTTGAAGGCAGAGAATGGAGTGAATGGAGTAAAAATCTGTGAACAGTGTAACATAATGATAATGTCATGTCATGCACAGTGCCAGGTTAGCACACTCCACGTAAGAAGAGGTACTTTGTTTATATAGGGATGCTTTTAGAGGCAATTAATACCTGCTTGAAGAACAGCACTTGGAAATCAGCTCTGAGTTTAAACCAGCAAAATATCCACCAAGGAGTGGCAGTTCCCTTCAAGAGGAAACTTAAAAAAACAAATTGAGAACCATGCAGAGATGGAGAATGTTAAATAAAGTTATATAACTAACAGAATGGATGCACAATGTGGTAGCTATTAAAAACCAGACAAACCATACATGTGTATTGTTCAAATCTAAAATAAAATTACATGATGTGGAAGAGAGAGGATTGCCCTGTAATTATGCTGATAATTGAATGTGTTCAGCTTCATAGAGGAAAAGAGATGTATAGTAGTTCTATAAATCAAGTACACATAGTCCTGCCTTTGTGTAGTTCATTTTCATGTTAACTATTTATTGGCACAAAAATTGTGTAGCAATGTTCATAAATTTGTAGGTTAAGCAAAGTTGCAAACTGTTTCCTGGACAAATCTGCTGTGCAGCTTAGGTTTTACAGCTCCAAAGCTAAATAGCCTGTACTACTGCTTCTACAATTTTTGATTGGAAAAAATGTACAAAAGAAGGAAAGAAACTTGCAATAACATCCCTTTCTGTGTTAGTGACTGAGGTGGTGCACATCGCTGTGTGAGATCCCAAGCACAACATCGGATCAGAGATACGGATCTGCTTCATGCTTTTTCACGTGGCATGGATGAGGAGAAATCACCAAAGGCAAGGCAAGGTGGTTCTTTCACGGTTCCTGAAGGTGAAGCTTGTTGCCCCAGCAGGGTGAATCAGAGACTCACAATGAAAACCTAGGCTCAGCGTCTGGAAAGAGTGAGGCATAGCTGAGGAAGCTGAGCCACAATGACACACACACTGAGGAGGTCCTTAGGGAGAGGTCGCCAAAAATGAGTGTGGAGCAAATCTGTGTCTAAGCTGCTGTTCCTCACTGGAGCACGACACTTTCATTACTTGGGATTCAGAGTCTTTGGCTGCCAAACTGAGCCAGGCTCTTTCTCTTTCAAACACAGCCACCAAAGCCACTGTCTGCTGTATTTTGGTAGCCTTCAAGTTTGTTCATTGGAGCAAAGATATTCATGTGTGGCCTGTGAAGAGAGAGGTCTATCTCTTAGACTCTGGGGCAGAGAAGTGTGGTAAAGGAGATTTAACCTCTGCTGCAGGAGTATACAGCCTGCATAGCCACTGTATAGCCAGAACTGAGATCCTGTGCGCTCTGGCAACGGGACATGGAGATTTTAGCATGGATAAGTTGGTATTCAGTTACTCAAAGCTCAGACAAGCTTTGCAGCTACTGGAGTGTGGGTTTTCTGGACTATTTTCTTGGATTTGAGTACTTCCTGAGTGTCATTTTGCATGCCAAATTAGCCTTTCTACTCCTTCATATTAGCCTCTCCAGCTACATGTGCACTGTCTCTTGGAGGTCAGACAAGGCAACGACCCAAAGCCCGATGTGTTTTCTGACCCAGGTCCTACACCCATATTGCTGCTGGTGAGACTCAAACATTTCCCCTACTTCTCACCCTACAATACCTCTACATGTGGATGATATTACTGTACAGGGGCTTTCCTGCCAAAATATTCTCCCTAGTGTGCTTCCCTAGGAAACTTTACTGTGAGGAGGAACCCCTGCCCCATCTGCTGTGAGATGACAATGACATTCTAATACCACATTTAAAGACATGATGCAGGGTACAGAGTCAGGCTACAGAGTCATGCAACTTTATTACTTGTTTAATTTGAAAACAACCTAGAAAAAAATTTAATTCTACTCACTTGTGGCTTTCCCATCTGGAGGGCATTGAGCTAGTCTCACTGAGAGAGCTGCCACAAACACATTGGGTGGATCAGATCCCTCTTAATGTCAGTGGGATATGCATACTATTACTCATTGATTTTACTGGCATTTTTAGTACAAACACTAAGAGGGGACTATGCCCTTCCATCAACTGACATTGCCATATGAATTAGGATCTCCCTGTATTTGGAAATTATAAACTAATTAAAACCAAAACTAAATCACATATTGCTCAGCTATGCTGTTTGCAGGTTGAAAATGTTTTATAGTTCTAGGTGTAAGACCTAGAAAACTTGCAGCTATTGTGATGTATATTTCAAGCACAGTTAAAAAAACCAAAAGACTGAAGTAAGGGAGTAAAGAGGAAGGAGCAATTTTAGATGGCTAATGGAGGGAGCGCTGCAAGGAAAGCATATGTCGCTTAGTGAGGCCTGGGGCTCTCATGACCCCAGAGGAGACTCTGCTGCTGCTCAGCGCTGAGAGCCAAGGCACTCCCATTGCTGCATGACTAGCTGCATCATGATGCAAGGTTCATCATGGAAACGTGAGTGGGGCTTCTCTCATCTGGCTTCGGATGCCTCCCAGACATAGATCTGGATCCAAATTGGTCATCTAGGCTCCTTTACAGCCAACTAAAACTTCTGGAGAAAAAATTATCATCTCACTGATTTTTTTATTAGTGGAATGAACTGCATTCAGAAAACATCCTTGATCTTTTCTTCGCACTACTGTAAATGAAATTTAGATTATTTATTTGATGTACAACCTATTTTTATACAACAAAGAAGTCTCACTCTTGATACATGAGTTTTCTTGGTAGGAGAGCAGTTGTACGAAGAGGAGAAGAATTTGGAGTTTACCAGGATTATCTGCGTGCATGCACTCCACCCAAAAGCCAAATATTTAGCACTAACTTGCAAAGTAACAGGCCATTCTCAAAACTTCCCTCACCCTGATTTGGAGTGAGGATTGAACTCAGCTCTCCCACATCCCAGAAGAATAGATCCACTGCCAATCTGTTGAATAATTGCACTCCCTCTCTCCCATAGAAGCTGTGCTGTTTTGTATTAATAATTAACTAGTCATTGCAGCAGTGGTTTGGATATGACTTGCCCACACCCCAGATAAGCATGTTAACTAGCATGCTGGAGAGTCACTGCCTTACGTTTCCCATTCCACTGTCTGGACCAATGAACACTTAATTATTTATACAAAGGGATTTATACTGCTTAAAGAGAAGAAAGGCTCATTTGGGGATAGCCTGGGGAATGGGAGACCTGAATCCAAACCCTTGATCCAAATTGAGCCAAAATAGAATTTGAAAGCTGATCTCTCTGTCTTCAAGTAAGCTCTTGCTCTTGAGACCATTGAGTTAAGTCTGGTTGTGCATGCAAAAGGGCACAGGGAAAGACCTCCCTTCCTGAAATACCATAGCAATAAAGCCTAGCCACCTGCTTCCAAAAGAGGGGTCGCAGCTGGGAACCCCAACTGGAAGTAGCTGGGAGTCATGCACCTGCATACCTTAGACATTGCTGTCCCTAGCGCCTCATGCCAGGAAAGTGTCTCTCTTAGACACTAAACCCTTCCTACAGTGCATGGAGGAAGTAAGAAATGCTGCTTTGGAAATCAGGATCCCAAAGGAACCATAAGCCTGTTAAGTCTTTGTCATCCCTCCCCTTGTTCTCCTGATTCCATAAATTGACCACACGGGCTCCGGGAAATTACATCTGAGTCTTTCGACACTGCCATTAAGTTTAATACCTAATGTGAACTTGAGTTCTTCAGTTGAATAGGTGAACTTCTTCGGCTGCATCTGTACAGCTCAGACTTCTGTGTTTCTTTCAGGTGTGGCAGTAAGATCTGCCCTACTTGTAGGGGTGGGATGCTAGTGTACACCTGGTACTTCTACCACTTGGGTACCTTTTTGCAAAGCGGTCAGGGAGTATAAGCAAAAGTAGTGCCTCTTTGCACACTAACATATGGGTGCATGCGTGTTCTAGTGCAAAACCAGGCTTTACAGCCATGCAGCAGGCAGAGACACCAGTCCGACAGTTGGTCATGCTGTTCACAGATACACCAGCGAGACATTTCAAGAAACAAATGTTCTCCAGAGTCTTCACTGTGCTTTGTGAGTACTGAAGGAAAAAAGATGTTTCTGATGATATTCTGTCATGTTCTAAAGAAAGCTGTTGTCCAGAAAGATAGGAAATTCCACCTGAAAACACATTATGAACTGAATGAGGATTAATCAGCAATTTTTTAAAAAGTGTTGTAGCTACATACCATTTGAAGCGTCTATTCTAGAAAAGATATGAGGGGAGACCAGTATCTGCTTCTACCAGATAAATGTGTGGCCCTCAAATCACACAGCACAGTGCCTTTACCTGTCTGACCCAGGAATGTTGCTTCAGCGTGTGATTGTGCGGCAGAGTGAGGGGGAAGAGTAGTCTGTCTGGGCATGCAGATTCATCTGATGCAGAAAATCCAGCTTTCTGTGTTAATGGCTCCTGCAAGAGTAAAATCCATTGCAACAGGCTTCAACTCACATCAATTTTCTTAAGTGAACAGATTCCTTTAACAAGGTTAGAGAAAGCCAGGGAGGGGAGTTATATTTGTTTGGTTTTGTTTTTTTTAAAAAAAAAGAAGTAAAAACAGCCTTGAAGTAGAGGTGTTACAGAAGGTGATGAAATAAAGTAGGTGGCTTGGAAACATAGTCTGAATCTTTCTGTGGATTATTTTCTATAGTATTGGCTTGACCTGCCATTGTTCTCCAAAGGAGTACTTCTTTTTCAGAGAAGTGGTGCTACACTTACCCAGCTTGAGGTGCTAAGGCTGCAACTTCTGTCTTGCACTAGGAGAAAGCATTAAGATTAGCCCAGGAAAAGGTTTGGAATTGAACACAGAAACATCTGTTAAATTGAGTTATTTGTCAAGAGCAAACATCTACCTGCTGTAGATGCTTCAGCATGAAGGCTAAGCCTGCCGGTTATGTGCTACTCTGCCTAGCTGGCTGGGAGAGTGCCACTCTCTTTGTTCTTTTCTGAGACTGAGTGTGGTTATTTTTGTTAATTGGAGGAGTTTTTTCCTCTTTCCCTGTCTGCCTACACCTCTGAAAGCTGCTCCCTCTTGTGGCCTAGTGAGATTTATGGCATAGAATATGAATTATACTATGCTTAACCCTTTGCATGAAAGGGGGAGCAAGCCAGAGGCTAATGATCTGTAAAGGAGGACAGCTCGTAAATTTGATTTGTGTCTGACTGTCTTCATCATTGTAAGGTACCCGCATTCACCTTCCTTGGAGACAAGTGATAAACTAAAATTACTAACTAAACATTTGCAAGTTCTTAAAAAAAAAAAAATCATTCTCTTGAGTAATGATTCTCCTCTCTAGGAAACAAAAGGCAGTGAGGCAGTGCTCCGTTTCTCATCAGTATTATAACAACACATGGCATTTACATATCTGCTTTCCTCTGTGGGAAATAACCTCACAGTAGTTTACAAAGGAAGTCATTATCATAATGCCTTAGGCACGCAGAAGTTAAGTAGCTGCTCAGCATCATAGTGGTTTTTCTCTATTGCTAATTCTAAATGCTAGTTCAGCAGCGTATGTATTCAAAGCACTCAAAAATTATGTTAATAAGCTGAGGGTGAATTTCTGTTCTGGCTCTCATCAGCATTTGCATTCTCAGGTGGTGGTGTTTTTGATGGACTGTGGTCGAACATGTTTCTGAACTTTTAATTTTTATTGTAAGTCTTTGTCCAACAGCAGGTAACTTAAAATCAAAGAAGACACGCAGTTAGTGCAGCTGTAGTCTCAAGTACTCACAGGTGTATCATTCTAGATGCTAGTATGAAAATGTTTCCACCTTTGTCCGCAATGACATGTTTTGTTTCTCCTGATTCCTTTCATCAACCTATCTCCCAGAGCAATATAGGAAATTATGTGGAATCTCCTCTATCTATCTACCTCATCCTTTTCCCTGGAGGTCTCTAGCTGCTGGACTGTGGGTACAGACACAAAAAGGAAGTAGTTCTCTCTTCTCTTTCACCTGCCAGCCTCTAAAGTGCTGATCATATTTAGGGTGTCTGCCCCAAAATCAAGTGTGAGAGCTAAGAAATGTTCTGTTCTGAATTATGTCCATCTCCTCCTATTGACCCACTTAGAGAATTTCTTAATTAGGTTCCTTTTCTTCTGTGAATCTCAAGTCTACATTCGATTACCTTCATCCTTTGGGCAGCCTGTTTGGCCACCCAGGGCCACAGCTTGCTTCAGATAGCCACTATTCTCTTACTGACTGCAACTTTCATTTCAGACCACACTGCCAACAGAGTTGAGGGCCACCTTGGTCGCTTTCAGCTCCTTTTCCTTTCATTGTGTAACCTGTTCCTGGCGCTTCTCTCCCTTCATATTTTGCCTTTGGCCTGGTGCCTACTCGTGGCAGCGTGAGAACTGGGTGCACAGGAGGCTGGAGCTCTCCTTCCTCATGTAGTTACGGGTGGCTGCACGGGCCTTCCTGTCCTCCATTTCCACATGCCCTCTGGGACCTGCCGACCCCTTTCTGTATTCATTGTTATTTTTATTCCCCCAACCCCAAAGCTTTATTACTTCATTCCTTAACTTTGACAATCTACAGTTACCAGGCCCCTTGCTTTATCACCCTCCAGTCTTTCCATCTGAATCACTTGGAACTGTGTGCTCCATCTCCGGCCAGCCCTTTTCATCTCCTGTCAGTACCTTTCTTTAACTTTCCACATAAAATTTTAGTTTCACGTCTCATCTGTGGCCTGCGCTGCAATGCTTCTGCCTGCTTTTCTCCTTGTCGCGTTTCAACTCCCTGGGTCTATTGGTTTCTTCACTCTGGGGCTACCCACTGTCCCACCTCCTGTCTCTCTCCTAGTCAGGTTCCCCATCAGACTGTATCTCCCATCTGCTTTTTCCCTCCAGAGCTTCCTCTAAGCCTCCCTGTAAACATGCAATTCATTCATCAAACCAAGAAAAAATTCTCTGCTCTCCTCTTTAGCCCGATAATCTTAAAAAAAAAAAAAAATTCAAAATTGACAGAGTCTAACAACACAAACAAATGATTTTTTCACTTATTATCATTTCACATTCAAATATCCCCTAGGATCTATTTAGAGAGCCTGATACATGACTCTGTAAGCACTTCATCTGGAAATAATTGTTTGCAGGACCTTCCCCACCCTCTCCAGGATTGTAAGCTCTCCGAGATAGGGACGTTGTCTTTGATTTACCTATAAAGCAGAACACACAGTTGTGATGAACAGCACATGTGATGCCTTATAATGTCTTAGTAATAGTGATGTCAGTGTGATGATGATTAATACTGTTATCTCAAGCAATTGGTATTTATTTTGAGCAACCTGGCCTTGTGGAAGGTGTCCCTACCATGGCAGGGAGGTTGGATCTAGATGGTCTTTAAACCCCAAACATTCTGTGATTCTGTTTTTAAAAAGGAATGCCTTACCATGAATTGGGATTAATAGCTAATCTTTTTACTTCCATTTTTTACCTGTTTTAACTTTAAATTGTGAAAATCCATTCTAATCTTCTCTGTACCAGGTATTTATGCTGCCTGAAACAGGATACCTGTTTCTGTTCATTGTGGTGGAGAAATGGTTACTAGCTGGAGGGTAAGGAAGAGGCAAGGAAGGGTTCATACAAGGATATGAGTTGTTCTGAGTCATCTTTGGCACCTATCGTTTTTCCATTCACTTTAAAAACAACCAACCAACCAACAAAACCTGGTTTCTTTGTGCTTTTTGTGCAGTGTGATCAGGGCATCTTGTGTCACTTTATGTAGCATCACATGCTGAGATGTTTGCTATCCTCAGATAACCTAAAGCAACATGAAGCTCTTAGAAACAGAACTGCAGACAGTATATCATATCTAATGTGTCAGGAGTCCTCTAACAGCAACAAAAAGGCTTGAAACTGTTTTGGTCTGGTTACTGAATAGGTTTTCAATGCCCAAATTCAGCAGAAGCATGGTGTACTCTCTTAAAATGCTTTTTGCTTATCTTTCATGTCCCCAGTGACTTTACCATAAAAATTTACAATTGTAGAAGTCTGTTGCCCTCACATGTTGACAAAGTGAAATGAAGAGCATACAGAGGCATTTTAAAGGTGTTTCTTTCTACAGTAACATGTATACAAGAACAACCTTACTCAGCCTTCACTGCCACCACCATATATAACACACACACATATTTTTTTTAATTGACACTGTTACATTTCCTGTATCTGTTCCGTCACAGATATTCTGAGGGTAAGACTGTATTGCTTAGGGTGCCACCTGCAGTTTTAGTGCCCTTTCAGTGATCTCTAATGTTGCCTGGAACACTAGATTAAATGTACTAATGCATCTAGCCTGTAGTTTTCTAGACCCGTCACTCCCCTGCTCTAATCAAAGCATCCTTTATTACAACAGCAACTTGTTGCTGGTATAATAGTATGGCTCCAGATTACAGCAATGTTCATGTTTGCATGCAAAAGAGGGAAGGATCCATAAACTTTTCATTAAAATGAACTGAAGTCACGAGAGGAGCCTTTTTTGAGTGACAGACAGGAAAATTGCACTTGATCTGCCCTGCTCTTGCCAGTGGGTTTCACTACAGTCACTTGGAGTTAGCTGATTCAGCTAGCTAAGGCTGTCAGAAGATATATATGCGTTAATTAAACCAAAAGTTTTTTTGATAATTGTACCTTGGCACCATTTTGGAAATAAGCAATAAAAACAATTGGAAAGATGAGTTCCAGAAGTGTTTAGAAATATACATTATACTGTTTGGAGTAATAAATGTCATTAGTTAGTTTTCAAAAATGCAGAAAATAACATCTAACATGCAAGTAATCTTCTATTTGAAGTCATTACAACTAATACAGGAATTCACATGCTTTTCCAAAATCCCCTAATATGCTTTTATATGATAGCTCATTAAGAAACTATTATAATTTATTTGGGTTCACAAATACTTGAAACAATTGGTATGTATATATAAAAATTTCAAATCCCAATTAGTGCTTATTAGTAGCATAATTATTACAGAAATATTATTCTTATAGCTATTTTACATTCCATGTGTGTTCATATGTACTCATGTAAGTAAATGTTAGCTTTTCCTCTTCTCTGATATGCACATTTCAGGATGTGCTCAGACACCCCCTTTCACACAGGAATGGAGCAGTCTGCATCTTCATCGGTACAACCGAATTCAGTATTTTCAACTGGTTTTTGTTTAACCTGATTCCACGTCCCTAGTCAGAAACCTCCCTGGTTAGAGAGTGCAGCACCTTCCACTTGCGAAAGACCACACTGAAGGGCCCACCCCTAATTTGTTGTCTCGTTTAGCCTGAAGGGAAAGTCATCCCAACTGGAGAGCAGAAGCAATGCTGTTTCTTTTCAGAGAAAAAACTCAACGGTGCTGTGGCATACACTGTGCACTTAATCTAAGACATATTTTGCTAAAACCCTCAAGTTATATTCAACATATGGCAGGGGATCATTATTTTAAGTCTTTAAGTCAAACCAGATATCCAGTTGGAGGTGGATCTATCATGATCTGGCAATATTTTCTTTGACTGCTCAATTTTAACAAGTGTAAACAGGAATTAAAACTTAGACTAAAGCTACAGTGCTGTGCTGCAATGGTCTCACGAGGGCTTCTTGGTTGCCTTTCGCTAGCGTCCTGCTACAAAAAGGACTGGAGATTGGGATAATTTCTAATGCTATTCATCTTCTCTCATGTCTCTGCTAAGCCAACCCAGCCAGAAATGACATATGGACTCATAAAAATACTTCTGTAAAGCAAGTTTTTCCCTCAAAAAACCAAACCAAAGACTTTTTGGTACAAGCTAGTTTATCCCAAATGTCAGGTATTAAAAACATTCAGAAGCAAAGATCTGCAAGGTCTTTACAGTCATTTTTATGTTATACAGGCTGAACAACATTATGTTTTGGGCTCCAGTTTAACTTTGAAACTGCATTACCATCCATCATCTGTGCATAAGATGAGCTTCTTTGTCCTGTGCTTCTGCCTGTCTCTCCCACCCCTACATCTGACTGCTGTGTAGTTGGTTGGGTGGGGAAGATAAAACAGATAACTCGGATCCTCACAGGTCCTTTTCACAGCACTCCCACCAGGCTCATGAGCACCCATCACAACAAAAGATTGAAATATTTGTGAGACAGCCTGCTCACATTTTGAAAACAAAAAGCCGATTACAATAGCTAACATTCCATAAAGGGGCTTGCATAAAAACAGATGCAAACTAAAAGGACAATTGTTAAAAAGAAACAGCAAGTAAACAAGCAGACCCAAGTAGGTCAGGCCAGGTGTATTGACATGCAATCTTAACTGTGCTGTTACAAAACGACAGCATAAACAACACGTTGCAACCACGTGGTGCAGCTCAGACCCAAAGAACAATTTATGAGATACATATTACTGATGTGGAAAAATGGTTTGGGAATATGACACGAGTGTGGGATTACTGTACCTTAAAATCAGAGGTATCTATCGGGGCCACAATATGGCCGTAGATAGTACTAGAAAGCCTGGGGTATGCTAATCTGTGTTTGAATTTAGGCAGGACTGGATCGTAAGAATTAAATCTGCATCTGTTGTGGATTTTAACTTGCTGAAAATCCAGGTGATCTGGACCCAATTAATCTAACTCAGACTTCTTAAAAAGCAAAATGTATTTACATCCAGCAAATCATAAGTAATACAAACTGCAAAACAGACAGACTTCATGAATAACTAAGAACTGTATCTTGCAACGTCCTCTTCCCAAGAAGGACTAACTTCTCTCTCTCCTTCCATTTTTAACAGTTACTTGTTAAACAATGTTTTGAAAAAAGTAAGCTGCAAGTGTTTCCAATGCTTATATTACAGTATTTATTTTTTTATTAGCAGTGGTGATTTTACACTCCCAAATATTTCTTTGTAAATGTTGGCTTAGTATTTGAGGTTAGCATAGTTAAGTAAATATTTAAAGAAATATAGGAAAAATATCAAATGTTCATAGTCATTGCCTGATATCAGGCAGCCACATTCAAAGCCTGCAGTGAACTCAGTGTTATTTATTTCTCCCAAGTATCACAAATTCCGTTCGCACCTTGAGGAGCAACACATGCAAAGAGGCCTTTTTTTTCATTTTTGGGCTAGAAATTCTGTTGTTTGATCTAAGGGCTTTTGCTGCTCAATTTGCTTCCGATTTTGAAAAAAAAAGGAGTGGAAAAAGATGAATGATGCCTCTTTTGGGGGGTAATGTATCCATTCCATTATATGCTCCGTTTCCTGCATAAGATCATGATTATTATTCCATTTTTCCTCTTAAGACATATCTAAAATTTTAGCCATGTAACTTGCTGAGAGGTTATTAGCAGTATGTATAAACTGTGTGTTGTGTTGCAGGTGTCTATGTTTATTATGAAAATCTGAAATTTAAAAATCGCAATCAGTACTTTGTCTGTCTCACCTTTCAGCTCGGCCTCTGAGTAACCCGATGCTGCAAATCCCACAGCTGTCATCTACCCCAATGTGAGATCTCAGCCGGGGGCCAGGCTCTGGTCTCATTTTCTACAGTGCAATTTTGCTATGCCAGTGGAGTCACTGCAAGTTTAGGATAACTTGAGAGTGTATTTTGGCACAAAGAGTCTCTGTGCAGTGGAAGGATGATGGTATATTTTTACCAATTAGCAGAGCTGCATTGATGCTGCTCCTGCAACAGGGAGGGCGCACTGAGCTACCTGATGGGCTCCAACTGTGCCACAGATTATCCCTTGATTATCGTCCATGCAGCTGTGGGTGCAAGAGGATTTTTCCAGTTTTACCACAGGGGCACAAAAGGTAGCGTGTGAGGAATGACAAAATGTTTTGGTGGATGTGTTTTATAGACAGAAATTCTTTGCAGCTCATTTTTATTTCAAGCCTTGGATGAAAGAGTAAGTGGGTCAGAGACACAGAGAGGCAGCTCAGGCAGAAAAGGAGACTCGGCTAAGTGATCACACCTGTTGTGTGTGACCACCAGTTGGCAGAAAACACCCCTAAAATAATATTTTTCTTTGCAGAAACACTTGCTTGATTTTATACTGCCCATATTTGATGCTAGCTGACCCTTTTGAGTATGAGTGATGTTACCAGGATTTCCACTTGCACAAATGATTTGAAATAAATTTGGATTTAGAAAAGATTTGCTTTTTATTTTCGTCTGTCTTTGTAAAAGTAGAAATTTTGCCTGCTGTCTACTTCATTGAGCAACATAGACAGAGAATAAACCAATTGCAGTGAGATAGAACCAGGATCATACCTCTGGGTTCAGATGAATTTGGAATAGTTGGGCTATTTCCAAATAAAAACTATGAGAGTTTTTATTTGACGGCAATTTAAAAACATGTATTTTTAAAACGGCCCAATCCTCTTTAGTTTCTTTATGATGCATCAAAAAACCCTGAGGAAACTCTTGGAAACATTATTTCTGAGCATTCATGACCTTTGCAATATCAGTAATATCAAGTCAGTATCTCCTTACATTCATTATGTAGCTTCCTGGTGATTTACGACAAGTTTGCTGTTCTGCATGAATGTTTAACAAGATATGCTTTCTTCAAAATGGATTCTAAAAATCATGCTGGCACTATGTGGGGTTTTTTTTTAGTTTTCTTGCAGATTACAAAAATACAAAATACTTCAATTCGCCTGTTTTTACAAAATACTTCAGTTGGCCTGTTTATAAGGAGTTTATGTTGTTAAAAATGTTTGTAGTCCCTAAATAAGACAGGACACGTGGAAATACCTAGATTATGGCTTAGTGGAACGATGTTCTTAATTCTCATGAAACCAAATATTTTATTTATTTTCTTTTTTTTCTTTCTTCTTTTTTGTTTGTATAGTAACATTGACTGACCTCTCACTAAAAACTTGTGTATAATAGGAAAAATTCCAATAAGGTACTTAAAATTTGTGAAAATGGAGTACGAAATCATTCCCTTAACTTCCCCAGGAGTGCTTAGAAGAAATGGTGAAATGCCACTGCCCTGGCTGTGTTAAACAGGTACCTTCCGCAACTTTCAGTAGGGAATCCAACTCTGAGAAATGTTAAAGCACGGATGCAAAAACAACAGGTTCAAGCAAACACAAATCTTTATTTGACATAAACGTAACAGACTCATGGAACTCTGACACAGACAGCAGAAGTTTGCCAGCATTCCCTGTTACCGATGTGCTCATCAGTCAACATCACATTGTGCTCAGTGTTGTACAGTGCCAGAAGCCCGCTTGACTGAAGAGCTTGTAATAGAACCTGTAGGCTAGACAAAGTAAGCTTAAAGAAAGATATATTTAAACAAAATGAGGGAAGAGTGGCTGATTACGTCTGAACTGCATCTCTATTTGCCAGAATTCTAGGGAGGACACAGGGGGATTCTTGTAGTTTCCTGTGGTTTTATGATTTTTGTCTAACTTTGTGTCCACAGCAGTGATTCCCACACTGAGATTTATGGATGACCAGGGAGCTGTGAGGACATGGTAGATTGACCAATGTTCCAATGTTTTGGAGCAAAAAATATTCAAGTACACGTTTGATGGCAAACAAGCAGAATGACCTCTTATCATTGAAGAGTTATAATGGCCTGTTGGCCTAAAAAGTTTGGAAACCTTCATGGGTTTCCATTGTTTTGTGATTTTTCAGCCTACTAATACCAAAGATTACTACAGCCACCATTTGGAACTTTTTGGTCCTCATTTTAAAAGCTTTTAATAAAAAATTATTTCTTACTCTGCTAACTTGTAGACTCTGCCTAATTTTGACAATTAACTCCATAGTCTTTACGCAATGTACACCATATGTAGGCTGAAGCACTAATAATAAAATGGGAGCTTGTTAACACATGACAGATCTCTGAAAAAAAAAAAGGATTCTTGACTTGATAATCTTGGCTGCACAGCAACTACAGCACTAACATTCTGGCTACAGAGAAAATTGCATGTAGAGTCTTCTGTGTACCTCCAGGCAGTCCTGGTGAAAAGCTGAAGCTCTGGACTTTTCTATACAGACGTATAATAATTCAAATTTGGGACTTCTTTAAATAGAGAATATTTTCATCCTTCACCATTGTGCATGTTTGTTTATGCCTATGTTTTCTAAGTGTTTTAAGATTCTTCAGCCCTGTAATCACTACACGCCAAGTCTGATATCTCAGAGTTAAGAAAAGAGCTCTGGGACCTCACTGAAAGACAGCTATACCAAGGGGAAAAGACCAGTAAAGAATTTATTGGGGCGGTTGCTTGTGGAATATATGTTTTTCAGGTAAGGTCTCAAGAACGAAAAAAAATTGAATCAGTGTTTTCTTGGCCTCAAATCAAAAACTCCTCTTGCAAATCTGGAATATGAGGTGGTTTTGTGAAAGAGCAGATAGTTTTGGAGTTCAGCAATAGAGAGGTCTTGAAAGACCTTTCAGATATGTCATCCCAGGGTTCAAAAGGCAACGATTTCATCCCAATAAGCAGGAAAAGCTGTAATGTAACATGTGACCATCAACCCTACAACTGAGCATGGAAGAAAACATTTTGCAGAAAATGAAAAGAGAAAAGAAAGCTCATGCCAAACAAGGAACAATGCCACTGATGCAGCATCTGGCATAGGAATGGAAAATGTCTGTTGATTTGCAAACCGTCCACTGAAATATGCCAGTAAAGGAAAGAATGGCATGGGTTACAGTCAGAGTTTGAGGTCTCAAACAACAGGCGAAAGTTATTTGTAAAAGCACAAAAAGAAGTAGGAAGATATAAATGCAAAATGAAGACAGTTTTAAAAATACTTACAAATTACACTCGGGGATGCAAGTGAAGCTAACAACTGAACTTCTGCAATGCAAAGAGGAACTGTACTTCAAGGTTCGAGGTGAGACCATACGTACCTGACAAGGAACAATTACCAGCCACAAACCAGGGACAATCTCCAGCTGGAATGAGAGCCTGCAAGCACATGCCAGCTCTCACTGTGGTCAGACAGAGCAACCATGCTGGTGGCCACCAAGCCACCAGTCGTCTGGCACGCTCACGGGAGTGGGATTGCTTTGGGACACAGACTCACCGGTGAGGCAGTGGGAGGGCACAGCGTCTGTCAGACAACCCACAGTGTTGGCTCATCTTTTAAGGGGAAAAGAGGCCGACAGAAGAACTATAAAACATGACAGCAGATGGCATTATTTGTAGAATCAAAGAGCTAGCAGTCTGAGCCGAGGCCCTAAAAGCTGTAGGGAAGAAAGGGGGCAGACTCAGACTCTGCATTGACCCCAAGGAGCTGAGCAAGAACATTAAAAGGGAACATTTCCACTTGCTTGCAAGTAACAACATGTGTGCTGGGAGAGAGGGAGCCAAATTCCTAAGCAAATTTGTTGCCTTGGCAGGGCTTTGGCAGATTCTCCTGGACACAGAAAGCCAAAAGTACTGCCTTCTCAGTAAACTGCTTGGCAGACGCTGCTATGTAAGGTCGCCTCTAGGCACGTGTCTAGGACCAGAAATCGTTCTGCTGGCACTGCTACAGCTAAACTACTGCTAAACTACTAAAGGTTTGTGGTTGCCATATTGAAACAACTGTTTCACCGGGACTCCTGATGTTACTGGAGAATTGAGGGACAAGAAGGGACTGAGAAGACTCATCCCATCCCCTGCTTCCTGTGTGATCTTGCATGTCTTGTCTGTTAAAGCAGTCTTTTGCAAGTGATTTGTGGGAATCGAAACATGCCAGAGACTGAGGAACTCAAGTACTGTGCTGAGGGAAGCTGGAGAAAACGCTGCTCTTCTCCTCCTTCTCTCAACTGTCATGCCACAGCTATGACAAATAGGAACATAGATGGCATTTTTCCTGACTACCACAAGAGTCACCAATATTGAGAGGAAAATTGCCAGCTGGTGTAAACTGGCCTGAAGCAGCTCTGCTGACTCATGCCCACAGAAGACTTGGCCATACTAATATTTTAAACGAGGCATTCATTAGACAATAGCAATCTGGTCAGTAAGCTAAGAGAGTTGAATTTGGCATAGGTGACCACCCTTGTCTCTGTCTCCTCAGGGGCCATGGAGCTCTGAATGGCAATAGCTTGTAAATCTTTGCGTCTGCTCTTCTTCAGTACGGGCTGCCCAGGACAGCCCTTTTTCCTGCCTTTGCAGAGCCTTGTAGTCAAGCCATCACCAAAGCAAAATGATCCATCATGCTGGCTGGTTTGAATGCCGGTAGGTCCTGCTGGCTTGCAGCTGCCTTGTTTTTACCTGTCATTCCCATCACCTGGGCTGTCATACATGTTTTGCCTCGTGCTAACACAGGTGTCTTTTATGTTGTGTAAGAAAGTAAGTGTACTGCCCCAAATTACTTGTCCTTAGTAGAAATTGAGTAGCAAATGCCAACTATTCTCCAAAATCTGCTTGCTTCAAACATCACATTGGTTCAGCTCACACTCACTTTGCTAAATCACTCTCCATCATATTTGAAAGGAGAACAGAAGAGATGTCGGATGATCGGAGGAAAGCCAATGTCACTCCAATCTTCAAAAAGGGCAAGAAGGCAGACCCAGGAAACTACAGAGCAGTCAGTCTCACCTCTATCCCCGGAAAGGTGATGGAACAGCTCATTCTGGATGTCATCTCCAAGCATACAGAAGAGAAGAAGGCTATCAGGAGCAGTCAGCATGGATTCACCAAGGCAGAATCATGCTTGACTAATCTGATAACCTTCTACAATGGCATGATTGGCTGCGTAGATGAAGGGAGAGCAGTGGGTGTTGTCTTCCACAGCCTCAGCAAGGCTTTTGACACTGTCTCCCAGAGCATACTCACNTGCTTGATTTTATACTGCCCATATTTGATGCTAGCTGACCCTTTTGAGTATGAGTGATGTTACCAGGATTTCCACTTGCACAAATGATTTGAAATAAATTTGGATTTAGAAAAGATTTGCTTTTTATTTTCGTCTGTCTTTGTAAAAGTAGAAATTTTGCCTGCTGTCTACTTCATTGAGCAACATAGACAGAGAATAAACCAATTGCAGTGAGATAGAACCAGGATCATACCTCTGGGTTCAGATGAATTTGGAATAGTTGGGCTATTTCCAAATAAAAACTATGAGAGTTTTTATTTGACGGCAATTTAAAAACATGTATTTTTAAAACGGCCCAATCCTCTTTAGTTTCTTTATGATGCATCAAAAAACCCTGAGGAAACTCTTGGAAACATTATTTCTGAGCATTCATGACCTTTGCAATATCAGTAATATCAAGTCAGTATCTCCTTACATTCATTATGTAGCTTCCTGGTGATTTACGACAAGTTTGCTGTTCTGCATGAATGTTTAACAAGATATGCTTTCTTCAAAATGGATTCTAAAAATCATGCTGGCACTATGTGGGGTTTTTTTTTAGTTTTCTTGCAGATTACAAAAATACAAAATACTTCAATTCGCCTGTTTTTACAAAATACTTCAGTTGGCCTGTTTATAAGGAGTTTATGTTGTTAAAAATGTTTGTAGTCCCTAAATAAGACAGGACACGTGGAAATACCTAGATTATGGCTTAGTGGAACGATGTTCTTAATTCTCATGAAACCAAATATTTTATTTATTTTCTTTTTTTTCTTTCTTCTTTTTTGTTTGTATAGTAACATTGACTGACCTCTCACTAAAAACTTGTGTATAATAGGAAAAATTCCAATAAGGTACTTAAAATTTGTGAAAATGGAGTACGAAATCATTCCCTTAACTTCCCCAGGAGTGCTTAGAAGAAATGGTGAAATGCCACTGCCCTGGCTGTGTTAAACAGGTACCTTCCGCAACTTTCAGTAGGGAATCCAACTCTGAGAAATGTTAAAGCACGGATGCAAAAACAACAGGTTCAAGCAAACACAAATCTTTATTTGACATAAACGTAACAGACTCATGGAACTCTGACACAGACAGCAGAAGTTTGCCAGCATTCCCTGTTACCGATGTGCTCATCAGTCAACATCACATTGTGCTCAGTGTTGTACAGTGCCAGAAGCCCGCTTGACTGAAGAGCTTGTAATAGAACCTGTAGGCTAGACAAAGTAAGCTTAAAGAAAGATATATTTAAACAAAATGAGGGAAGAGTGGCTGATTACGTCTGAACTGCATCTCTATTTGCCAGAATTCTAGGGAGGACACAGGGGGATTCTTGTAGTTTCCTGTGGTTTTATGATTTTTGTCTAACTTTGTGTCCACAGCAGTGATTCCCACACTGAGATTTATGGATGACCAGGGAGCTGTGAGGACATGGTAGATTGACCAATGTTCCAATGTTTTGGAGCAAAAAATATTCAAGTACACGTTTGATGGCAAACAAGCAGAATGACCTCTTATCATTGAAGAGTTATAATGGCCTGTTGGCCTAAAAAGTTTGGAAACCTTCATGGGTTTCCATTGTTTTGTGATTTTTCAGCCTACTAATACCAAAGATTACTACAGCCACCATTTGGAACTTTTTGGTCCTCATTTTAAAAGCTTTTAATAAAAAATTATTTCTTACTCTGCTAACTTGTAGACTCTGCCTAATTTTGACAATTAACTCCATAGTCTTTACGCAATGTACACCATATGTAGGCTGAAGCACTAATAATAAAATGGGAGCTTGTTAACACATGACAGATCTCTGAAAAAAAAAAAGGATTCTTGACTTGATAATCTTGGCTGCACAGCAACTACAGCACTAACATTCTGGCTACAGAGAAAATTGCATGTAGAGTCTTCTGTGTACCTCCAGGCAGTCCTGGTGAAAAGCTGAAGCTCTGGACTTTTCTATACAGACGTATAATAATTCAAATTTGGGACTTCTTTAAATAGAGAATATTTTCATCCTTCACCATTGTGCATGTTTGTTTATGCCTATGTTTTCTAAGTGTTTTAAGATTCTTCAGCCCTGTAATCACTACACGCCAAGTCTGATATCTCAGAGTTAAGAAAAGAGCTCTGGGACCTCACTGAAAGACAGCTATACCAAGGGGAAAAGACCAGTAAAGAATTTATTGGGGCGGTTGCTTGTGGAATATATGTTTTTCAGGTAAGGTCTCAAGAACGAAAAAAAATTGAATCAGTGTTTTCTTGGCCTCAAATCAAAAACTCCTCTTGCAAATCTGGAATATGAGGTGGTTTTGTGAAAGAGCAGATAGTTTTGGAGTTCAGCAATAGAGAGGTCTTGAAAGACCTTTCAGATATGTCATCCCAGGGTTCAAAAGGCAACGATTTCATCCCAATAAGCAGGAAAAGCTGTAATGTAACATGTGACCATCAACCCTACAACTGAGCATGGAAGAAAACATTTTGCAGAAAATGAAAAGAGAAAAGAAAGCTCATGCCAAACAAGGAACAATGCCACTGATGCAGCATCTGGCATAGGAATGGAAAATGTCTGTTGATTTGCAAACCGTCCACTGAAATATGCCAGTAAAGGAAAGAATGGCATGGGTTACAGTCAGAGTTTGAGGTCTCAAACAACAGGCGAAAGTTATTTGTAAAAGCACAAAAAGAAGTAGGAAGATATAAATGCAAAATGAAGACAGTTTTAAAAATACTTACAAATTACACTCGGGGATGCAAGTGAAGCTAACAACTGAACTTCTGCAATGCAAAGAGGAACTGTACTTCAAGGTTCGAGGTGAGACCATACGTACCTGACAAGGAACAATTACCAGCCACAAACCAGGGACAATCTCCAGCTGGAATGAGAGCCTGCAAGCACATGCCAGCTCTCACTGTGGTCAGACAGAGCAACCATGCTGGTGGCCACCAAGCCACCAGTCGTCTGGCACGCTCACGGGAGTGGGATTGCTTTGGGACACAGACTCACCGGTGAGGCAGTGGGAGGGCACAGCGTCTGTCAGACAACCCACAGTGTTGGCTCATCTTTTAAGGGGAAAAGAGGCCGACAGAAGAACTATAAAACATGACAGCAGATGGCATTATTTGTAGAATCAAAGAGCTAGCAGTCTGAGCCGAGGCCCTAAAAGCTGTAGGGAAGAAAGGGGGCAGACTCAGACTCTGCATTGACCCCAAGGAGCTGAGCAAGAACATTAAAAGGGAACATTTCCACTTGCTTGCAAGTAACAACATGTGTGCTGGGAGAGAGGGAGCCAAATTCCTAAGCAAATTTGTTGCCTTGGCAGGGCTTTGGCAGATTCTCCTGGACACAGAAAGCCAAAAGTACTGCCTTCTCAGTAAACTGCTTGGCAGACGCTGCTATGTAAGGTCGCCTCTAGGCACGTGTCTAGGACCAGAAATCGTTCTGCTGGCACTGCTACAGCTAAACTACTGCTAAACTACTAAAGGTTTGTGGTTGCCATATTGAAACAACTGTTTCACCGGGACTCCTGATGTTACTGGAGAATTGAGGGACAAGAAGGGACTGAGAAGACTCATCCCATCCCCTGCTTCCTGTGTGATCTTGCATGTCTTGTCTGTTAAAGCAGTCTTTTGCAAGTGATTTGTGGGAATCGAAACATGCCAGAGACTGAGGAACTCAAGTACTGTGCTGAGGGAAGCTGGAGAAAACGCTGCTCTTCTCCTCCTTCTCTCAACTGTCATGCCACAGCTATGACAAATAGGAACATAGATGGCATTTTTCCTGACTACCACAAGAGTCACCAATATTGAGAGGAAAATTGCCAGCTGGTGTAAACTGGCCTGAAGCAGCTCTGCTGACTCATGCCCACAGAAGACTTGGCCATACTAATATTTTAAACGAGGCATTCATTAGACAATAGCAATCTGGTCAGTAAGCTAAGAGAGTTGAATTTGGCATAGGTGACCACCCTTGTCTCTGTCTCCTCAGGGGCCATGGAGCTCTGAATGGCAATAGCTTGTAAATCTTTGCGTCTGCTCTTCTTCAGTACGGGCTGCCCAGGACAGCCCTTTTTCCTGCCTTTGCAGAGCCTTGTAGTCAAGCCATCACCAAAGCAAAATGATCCATCATGCTGGCTGGTTTGAATGCCGGTAGGTCCTGCTGGCTTGCAGCTGCCTTGTTTTTACCTGTCATTCCCATCACCTGGGCTGTCATACATGTTTTGCCTCGTGCTAACACAGGTGTCTTTTATGTTGTGTAAGAAAGTAAGTGTACTGCCCCAAATTACTTGTCCTTAGTAGAAATTGAGTAGCAAATGCCAACTATTCTCCAAAATCTGCTTGCTTCAAACATCACATTGGTTCAGCTCACACTCACTTTGCTAAATCACTCTCCATCATATTTGAAAGGAGAACAGAAGAGATGTCGGATGATCGGAGGAAAGCCAATGTCACTCCAATCTTCAAAAAGGGCAAGAAGGCAGACCCAGGAAACTACAGAGCAGTCAGTCTCACCTCTATCCCCGGAAAGGTGATGGAACAGCTCATTCTGGATGTCATCTCCAAGCATACAGAAGAGAAGAAGGCTATCAGGAGCAGTCAGCATGGATTCACCAAGGCAGAATCATGCTTGACTAATCTGATAACCTTCTACAATGGCATGATTGGCTGCGTAGATGAAGGGAGAGCAGTGGGTGTTGTCTTCCACAGCCTCAGCAAGGCTTTTGACACTGTCTCCCAGAGCATACTCACAGGTAATCTTAGGAAGTGTGGGTTAGATGAGTGGACAGTGAGCTGGATCAAGAACAGACTGAATGGCAGAGCTCAGCGGGTTGTGATCAGTGGCGCAGAGTCTAGCTGGAGGCCTGTGACCAGCGGTGTTCCCCAGGGGTCAGTGCTGGGTCCAGTCCTGTTCAACATATTCATCAAGGACCTGGGTCAAGGGGCAGAATCTACTCATGGCAAGTTCGCTGATGATACAAAGCTGGGAGGAGCAGCTGACTCACCAGAAGGCTGTGCTGCCATTCAGCGTGATATGGACAGGCTGGAGAGCTGGGTGGATAGGAATTTGATGAAGTTCAATACAGGCAAGTGTAGGGTCCTGCACCTGGGGAGGAAAAACCCCATGCACCAGTATAGGTTGGGGGCTGACCTGCTGGGGTTCAGCTCTGCGGAGAAGGACCTGAGAGTGCTGGTGGACAACAGGTTCACCATGACACAACAATGTGCCGTTGTGGTCAAGAAGGCCAATAACATCCTGGGGTGCATTAAGAATAGTGTAGCTAGCAGCTCGAGGGAGGTGATCCTCCCCCTCTACTCTACCCTGGTGAGGCCCCATCTGGAGTACT
>VZSC01010464.1:119200-132613 GCA_013398225.1 Steatornis caripensis | reverse complement strand
GGAGCATCTGTCTTATGAGGAAAGGCTGAGAGAGCTGGGTCTGTTCAGCCTGGAGAAGAGGAGACTGAGAGGGGATCTCATCAATGCTTATCAATATCTAAAGGGTGGCTGTCAAGAGGATGGAGCCAGACTCTTCTCAGTGGTGCCCAGCGACAGGACAAGGGGCAACAGGCACAAACTGGAACACAAGCAGTTCCATCTGAACATGAGGAAGAACTTTCTTACTGTGAAGGTGATAGAGCCCTGGCACAGGCTGCCCAGAGAGGTTGTGGAGTCTCCTTCTCTGGAGATACTCAAAACCTGCCTGGATGCGTTCCTGTGCAAACTACCCTAGGGGCACCTGCTTTAGCAGGGGTGGTGGACTAGATGATCTCCAGAGGCCCCTTCCAACCCCTACCAGTTTGTGATTCTGAGATTCTGATGTCGGGCAGAGGTAATCTCCAGGCAGTCTGGGTTGCGGCACTGTCCCTAGACACAGAGCAAGGCATGAGCAAGGTGAGCCACTCCGTAGCACTCCAGGGGAGAGGACCACCAGGAAGATGTCTGCAGCGATTTCTGTGCCCAGGCCATACCTGGCCGCTGCTGGGGCTGCCAGCGAGGGCGCCCATTAGTGCCAGTTGTGCAAGTGGTTCCCACAGTGTGGACACCTGTCTGTGAGGGAGAGCACTGAAATCATCCACGCATCTCACAGAGGTCACCGAGCAACCATTCGATGCTAATAACTTTTGGTCACTACCAACTTGGGCCGCAATCAAACCATTGACCTAGAGGTGAAAGGCTTTATATCCCATTACCAATCTGCTAAACCATCCATTCTCCCTATTACTGCAATTTTAATTAACTGATCCAACGACATGAAAGCTGAAGGGAGGGGGAGCAAGCAAGGAAGCGAGAACACATCGGCTTTTACACAAGATTTGTTTCTTTTGAGTGGATTCTGCTTTTTGTTGAACAGCCTTGTCCTAGCCTGCGTTGCCCATGAGACACTCCCCGACCTGCTGCTCAGCACAGAACCAGACCATGCGTGTCTCTTAGAAGCCAAATGGGTGAAATACTGCTGAAACACCCTTACAATGCAGCCCCTGGTAGAGCAGTTGCTGACATCAAGAAGATTCCTTAGAGTGAAACACATTAAAAATAAAAGGAAGTTCCGACACAATAAATTGTGATACAGTCTTTTTGTGATACAAACAAACTAAAAACTTTTTGCTCTCAAATTCCTGGATGCTACGATCTGGAGAAAGCCTACCTTAATGCTGTCTGGAATAGTCATGTGCTCAATAAGCAGAAAAGTGGATGTCTCTGATGAGCGAATGATTTGGCCAACCCTAAGCTCAGCTGATAAAAGCCTCTGGGAAAGGCTCCACACTTGTTTGAAAGAGGAACAAAACATTATGTTCCTCTGGTGAGAAATCATGTCATTTCCAGATGCAGAAGAAAAACAGAAAATTGTGATTTCTTCCAACTTCGGCGACAGCACATATAATTTCTTGACCTGCTTCTTTCTATGAATTTTAGTCAGTGTCTTCGCCGCTAGTTAGGAGCACTGGAGGAAGGATGGTGAGCCCTGTGGGAACTGCAAGGTTGCCATTCTCAGTTTCACTCATGCAGTTATTACCAACAACTTCTTGTGCAGCACGAATCTCTGTAGCTTTCCTGTAGAATTTACGACCATCTCTTGAATGATGTATGCAGCCTCTGTGGATTCAGAAAGAGGGGGAGCAAATCATTGCCTCAACCTCTGAGTAGCTCTGCTGCCTTGTCCCCTGCCTGCATGTGGATCCTGCAGTGGAATTAGACAGCAGTCAGTATTGCTCCTCTGTGCTCGTGTGCCAAGGTGCTTACCCAAGAACGTACATTTCAAACAGCATCCACTCCACTGCTGAGCCTGGAGTACTTCATGATTGTTCTTGTATGTGTGTTTGATAAGTCACAGCATGACTGGGTTTTTGTGTGTGTGTGTGATGCCTATCCGCCATGGTCTAATCCCGCAACGTAAATGACAGACAGAGAGTCCCTAAAACACAGCAGCTCCTTGGGATCTAGCATCCTGTCAAAACCCTGCTCCTTACAGGCTGTTCCTGTCTCCAGCAGTGCAAGCACAGGAGGAGGCTGATCGCAGCTTGATTCCAGTCCCCAGCTGTCTGCAAAAGCCGTTCTTTGCTCGGGGCCTCACACACAGTACAGGCCAATCCTTAGCGCAGGGCTTCCCGGCGGCGGGGAATGACTCGACTGAAAGCCTGTGCAACCCCTTGTATGCATGAACCTCTTTGATGCTTTCTTGCCTTGTTATTTCAAATGCTTTGCATGTGTAACTTGTGTAACAGGTCTAGAAAAAGAAAATGAGCAAAAGGAAGCCAGGACTAAACTGTGTTTTTAATTATACCTGTGGTTGGGATGGAAAGTAAAGTATTAAACAAACCCAAGCTAAGTGTGCCATTCTGGCTCTTCTCCTTTCCCTCTGCCACTCTCCCTCCTGTACCCTGTGGACTCTTCTCAAGATATACTAGCGTGTTCTTTAAAAGTCTCCATTTTTCACTTAGAACCTCTCCAGAGAGCAGCCTCGCTCTGTGCCCCCCTGCTCTGCTATCCTTTGCTGACCTCTCTCTCCCTGTTGCCAAATGAGACACTAAAGTGCCGCCACACAGATGCTGGAGTTAGTGTCACTGTGAGGAGACGGATCAGAAATGCCACAGTACCTTCACAGCTCAAAAGGGGGGGGAGTGTGTGGGGGTGAATTATATTAGGAACATAAACAGCAACACCCCTGCCAATGAGCTAACATTCAATTCCTCTATCAGTTTTCATCTGAAGATCAAAGTTTCAAACTGGAGGTCTGAATATAGGAACTGCACTGCAGCATCAAAAATGTTGTCAGGGGAGATACGACAGCTGCTTCGGAAACAGTCAGTTCAGTCTTTTTAGAGAAACCTGCATGTTACAGGCTGGAGTCAGGTCTGTGTCCTGGCACACCTGCTGTCCTCCTGCTGCTGTGCCTATTGGGTTGGTTAAGTGTGCATCCGGGCAGCGACCAAGAGGCAGTGAGGAAAAGTACCTCCACTTGCATCTTCACTGGCCCTGAAGGTGTGAGCACTCCTGCTCTGTCCCAGCATAAGCCCAAAAAGCTACCTTAGCCCCATGTGCTTCTTGCCACCCCTCAGCAGCTGGCTGCTGGAGTTTCTGTACAGCTAACCACCCAGCCTGCCTGACACAGGCAACACAACTTCTTGGAGGAAAGTGGGCTCTCTGCTGGTAGTCTGGTCTCAGAAGACATCTGCCCGTGCTCAGCGGATGCTGGAATGGAAAACAGTGCATTAACTGATTCGATGGCCCACAAATTAAGGCAAAAGCTCAGATATGGAGACAGGGCTAACTAACACCATGACTACTCTCTGAGCAACGAAAAGAATGGTTTCAGGCTGTGTTCACTACAGCCTCCTGCTAACGTGAGCAGGGAGTAAGCCGTTAATAGCACTGGCTTTTATGCTTTTAGACTGAAAGCTTCAAAGTTAGTAACCTGTTGAGATGAATGAGACAGTTCACCCACTTCAGAGCCCTTTCGCAGGCTGCCTGCAAACTCAGCATGACAAAGATTCTCACTTGGTTCCTGCTATTAATTATTTGTTTTCATACCTATCATGGCTAAAAACATTGGTTATACATAGAAATGAAACTCTAGGTCCTGGAGCACTTTTCTTGCATGAGAGCTGGATGCCACAGCAAATTCCATGAGCACAGAAGCACAACCCTGTGTTATGCTTATAAAACATCCATATCTCAGACAAGCACAGAGTAGGTGTTTCATATGCTGATCTACAAAATCCTGCCACTGAGGATTATCTACTCTTTAGCGACAATACACTCCACTTTACCTCTGCAGTGCTAGTTGTTGGGAAACAATGCAGCCCAGACTCTCAAAGCAGACCTCTCAATGCTACCACCCCTCCAAGAGTGCGAGACGATGTTGTAGCCTGGAGTGCTATCTGACACATCATGATAAATAGTGGAGGAAAAGTTCTGGCATGCTTTGCAGCTAAGCGGGTGCTCTCCTTTGCAGAGCAGCGTGGAGGACAGCACTCAGTAGCTTGCTCATGGTGGTGTCACAGCACTGCAGGCTCACCCTGCCCGGGACTGAGCTATAAGGCACAGCTGGATGAGCGCAGCTGGATGGCAGACGCAGCTGGTGCAGGAGACAGAGGGGGAGACATCGGAACTGCGCTGCACTAATGTGAGAAACACAATCTCGGCTGTGGGAGAGCATGAAGAGGATGGGTGTCTTAACACTAGAGATTTGGCAGGACTCAGAGATCTTGTGAAAGTCTTGCTCCCACCTGCTTCAGTGAGTTTTGCCCATCAGTATTGCTCAGAATATTTTGCATGGAAAATACTTTGGCAAAATTTCTGGCTTTCTTGTGTTCTCACCACTCCTTTACCTTTTCCCAGTGGTCCATGGGTCTCTACATCAGATGCTTTCACTCCTGGCCAGCTGTAGTACTTGGAAATCATGGTCCTGGATGTCCCCCAGAAGCCTCTACTCCCTGCTACAAAGTGGCTTAAGCTCACATACTTTTTGCTTTACTTTGATGCTCACCAGGTTTGGACTTCTCTATACCTGCTGAGAAGTTCTTCACATGACCTTCAGTCACGTCAACATCTACCCACCAAAGAGCATCAGACTAACACTCCTGGGGACCAGGCTCATACTACACACAAATGACCCACAAGAGAGACCATGCCTTTGGCCATTGTGGTCCCACACACTGCCTCTGTGATGCACAGCAGAGGCATAGGAGCCTCATTCAACCACCACACCATTCTGGCAGCCATCCCTAGGGACTGCAGGCAAGGGCCACCTGCAATGTCAAACCCCTGCAGATGCCTCACCACAGACATGGCAGAGGTCAGGAACAGTACAAGACTAAAACTGAGCATCTAAAGTGGTGATGCAACAGACAACCAGAGACAGTCCCGAGACCCCAGAGTGACAGAACTTTCCCACCAGGATCTTGACTGCATTTCAAACAGGATGTGAATGCTAACCATACAGCTTGGACCCTCTGAGGGATTTTGGCTTTACAAGTACTGGAGATTTGAAAATCATTGGCTACTTCTAAGCAAGAAGAGGAGGGCTCAGAGCACTTTAGCAGTGAAGGCCACTGAAAGGTGCAGAAGAGGAGATTCTGCAACCCTGACCCAGTCCCTACCCCAGATGTCTCTCAGGGTGCTTGCAGTTTCCAGTTTAGATTTTGTTTGTTTTTTCTGGGACATGACACCAGTTCCTGGGTACTTTACCATACTCCACAACCCACCCTCAACCTGAGGTGGAGAAATGCCCTAGCTCTACCACTGCTGTATCCCTGGCACAATGTTCCCTTCCATCCCCCCATGCCTGGCTCCCTGAGCTTGCCATGCTCAGGTCACATAGCAGCAGTCCTGAGAAAGCAAATGCAGGCATAGCCACTGACCCAGGCATTTCATTTCCCAGGGGGAATGCCATCAGTACAGCTTGTGTCCCTGCCCTGCATGTAACGGCCAGTCATGTGTTAAGCTTCAGCTAATGCATCAAGGGTTACCAAACTGAACTTTATCTCAGAAGAGTGGGGCAGCATCCCTCAGTTCCCAGGACAACAAACTCATTTCCCGGGATAGCAGGTTCTCCAATGACCCTGCACAGATCATTTCTCCTGTCCTGGAGTTAAGGACTTGTATAACTATCTCACTGGGTTTCCCTGGTCTTGGATGAAGATAACAGTTTTGCTGGTCCAGAATGGCATGACTCACTGTCATGTCATTCAGCGCGCCTGTTACCTGCTCACTATCAGAGTGGTCCCCAGCAGGATGGACCATCCATTGCCCAGCTCCATCATATCCCTGGCTTTGTGTTCTTTCCCCATTGACCTACAGTTAATGCCCCTCTCCCCTCACTTAAATCGCTGGTGTCTCCAAGATCACGTAGACATGACATGCCATCATCAGCACACAGATTTTCTTCTGCTGCTTTACTCACTGCTCCTGATACATTGCTGTTCTGTACTTTTCAGGCGTGAATACCCAGGCCAGATTAGCATCAGGAAGAACGGCTCAGTTGCTGGAGCAGACAGACTAGAACACCAGCTCCAGATGGTTTAAAGCAGGAAAAATACACTGGTGCTGCTGTACTTTACGTAAGGGGAACGAAAGATGCTTTATCTGCCTTCCCTCAGCTCCCACTTTCTTGTTTAAGGAGTTTTGGTTTCCCTGGTGGAAGCTGGACCACCCAAGGATGTAGCCACACTATGGAGCACGGAGGAGAGTGAACATCTGTCGGCAAAGAAGGGTGGGAAGAAAGGACAGCAACAACAGAGGAGAGACAGTAAATGCTCAAAGTCATAGGCTGCAGACATCAAGCAAGCTCAAAAATTGTCCATGACTCTGATGAAATCTTGCATCTAGGAGAAGAGGAGAAGTGGTGGTAAATGGTACCTGTAGTCATTTCTGCATGCCCACATAATTTAATTTTTATTAGTCACACTAATAATTTTTAAAAACAAATTCCCATGCTCTTTTTACTCGTCTTACAAAAAAGTTCTCTGTACATCCCTTAAACCCTTGCAAATGCCATCTTGACATGCCAGTGGTGGAGTGCATGAAGTGCTTTATGGTATGGCAGAGGTCCTGCTGGGATTCTCAGTGATCTCGGCCTCTAACCCCAGACTCCTTCATTTTAAACCTCTGCGTGTTTGCACACATCTCTTAACAGCTTTACATATGGCTTCTCTGTAAATAAGAGGGGGTTTGTTTTGGGTGGGTTTTTTCACTTTTTCTGTTTTGCCATTGCATTTTTCCTTCATTCAGCTGATTAGTTTCCATTAGCACCTCGAGGAGAGTGAATGCCTGAGGTTATAGGTTGCAGGCATAGTGGCCAGTGCTGCTACAAGTACAGGCTCAGGGTGTGCACAAGCTGTGGAAGGCGACATTTGAAATAAAGAGATGTTTTATTGCTTGCAAAGCAAAACATATAATGGGGTAACACCAAAAGCACTGAGGATTTCCGCAGTTTGTCAATGCACCCTTTCTGGTTTTGCTCTGCCAGAAAAGTGAAAAAGCACTCAGCATCTCATACTGGGTGCCTTCCCCTCCCCGAGTATCCTGCCCTCCTTGGCCCCAACTCTCAGCAACCCTGTGTGAGGACAACTGGCATGCAGGAATCTGGTACAGAACACTCCTGGGTCTAATGGCAAGGGACTGCCATCTTGCTTTCGAGCAGCCAAAAGACAATCAACACCGTTTATTTTGCTTTCCTTATCAGTGTTCTCTCTAATCCACTCTAGTTGTCTCACATCAATCTTAAAACACGAGCATTGCCCCTTGTATAACATTATTTTTATCAGTATTTTGGGGTCTCAAAACACAGCATTGACACAAAATATCTGTGACGTATCACAAGGGAGAAGAAAAACATTTTTTTTGTTTCAAATCCATCTCTAACAACACATTTCAGAAAGTCTTTTCAGATTGGGAGACACCGCCCCACTGAACAAGTTTTTCCACCAAAGGAAGAAGAATTTTCCACAAAAGCTGTTAAAGAAGGGGTTTTCTCGGAGCACAGGGCCACTAGTAGCTTCTGATGACATCGTCATCTGCCCTTTCATCTCCTGTCCAAACATTTGTCCTTTACCGTGGCAAGAATAAAATTCCCCCAGCTAAGATTGTATATGTCTTCATGTGCCCACAGAGGCTGGCTGGCTACTGGTGGGCTCCGCTATGTACCCAGTATTTCCACCAAACACAGACTCTAGAAGAGGGTTGTGATTACGGAAATCCTTGTCTTTTCTGTAGACCCCCCTTGCCCATTGCTATATGGGCCCATCTTGACAAATGATAAATGTAAGCTATTGCAAAATGACACTGTTTTGCAGATTTAACAGGTCACATTTTCATACATGGATGCCTTCCTAGCTCCTTCTAGTTAATGCTTCCTTACCGCTTCCCGTAGGGAAAATTACTTCATCCTTACCAGTACAGATGACAACAAGAGGACCTTCTAGCATTTGATCGCACTTCTAAAAATAAAGGCACTACACCACAGAGCATTCATTTTTACGGTGGTATCCCAATGAAAGGCAGAAAAAAGAAGACTGAAACTTCTCTTTGCGGTGCCCTATGTTACTTCTTTGATCACATCTAGTGATAATACCTAATAGAATTAACTTCAGAAATAGTGTGTTCCGTGGCAGAAAGAGAACTGGCTTTGTTAGCTGAACTGATTTTCAGAAGATTTGTACATTAGTTCTCAACAGAAAGGGTGCATTTCATAAACAAAAGGGAGGCTCAGTGCTGTTACTTGTAGTATGTAGTTTATCCAAAGCAGCATTTGGAAACTGAAGAAAAGTGAGAGAGGATGTTTAGATAGTGTAATAACTCCGAGTTCATGTTGTAACTTAATTAAAGGGCTGTGTGATGCCGTTTGTGAGTCTTCTCCAACAGGCTATTACCGCATGCTGCCTTATGCAGCTTTTCTAACCTTACAGCCACCATCCTGTTTTATCATTTACATGTGTTCAGCTTGGAAAATAAACAACCAGAAAAAGTGAACAGTCTCAAAAAGAGAGAATTGTCTCTGTGTGGAGACAGTGGTATGGCTGTGTATCCCCATGCGCTCGGTGCAGCTTGTATTGCTTTCTCTTAAACATTTGGATTAATTTCCTGCTTGGAGTAGACCGATCCCTCACTGAAGTAAAACCCATGTCAGCTTTAGCAGGAATGTTTTCAGAGTCTCCACCTGGGAAGACTACGTCTCTGAGTGGGAAAATAAACACATTGGCCTTCAGTTGGTTCTCTGACTGTTTTCTCTGCTGACAACACTAATTGTTCTGTCAGTCAGGACGATGATGGTTTTCAGCACCAGGCCCTGAAAGAAGGAGACGATAATGTTGCCTTTTGTTAGTATCTGGGCTCAGAAAACTTGGTGGTACCTAATTTCGCATGTGTTCAGAAAGTTAACTTAAAAACCAGGGGAGGACGGACAGCACCTCCCAAATGGTCAGGAGCTGATACAGATGAAGACGGCTTTCACTGTGTCCTTCCTTATGTTTCAAATTTAACAGATTAGGAGGAATATTTCATGTATTTGAACTGCGCTATAAACTATATCATTACACTGGGAAGTGACTGCATTTCGCATATGTATAACACAGCAAAGCTACACCTGTTATTCACTTGCAATACTGACATGCAGGAAAGTTATTCTGAAAATAATAAGATTTTTTTTTTCTCCTAAATGAAGACCTTTTTTTATAAAAGATTTTCTCAGAACCCTAGTACTACCAATAGGAAAATACTAGTGAGATATACTCCAAAATACTGGTTCAAATAAGACCCAATTGCTAGTACAAAGCAGATAAAAACCTATAAACAGTAGTTGAAATTACTTTGCCAGACCTCTGGACCACCTAGATCCACATCTGAACTGACAGCACTTTTCTGAAAGTTCAGTGATTTGTTTTTTAAAGTGGTTGTAATACCAACTACAGCAGCACAGAGCCCTCTCTGGTTATGTATAAGACAGTGAATATATCCCTTTTGCACACAATAAAACGAAATTAAAAATATGTTCAGAGTATTTCTTATACAGTATGTCTACAACATAGGAAAATGAAATATTGTCTCACAGGTAACAGTAATGCCTCCAAACTTGGTGCTGTCATTGTCTTTCTCACAAGCCACTCATTTCCTACCCAGTTAATGAAACACACATGGAAACAACTGTTTATCCTTTAATTCCAATTCCCAAAAATATCTATCTGAGTGTTACAACCCAGAGAAGTTTGGGGGAACTACAGCAGTATGCACTTTCCCTGTAGATGGCAATACACTGCGTATTTATGAATGTGTATGTGTTTGCCCAAATAGATAAACCCTCCATCTGACAAAATAATATACAATAAACCACAATGTCAATGTGCATGTACATTTTGCATAAAGATGGTTACATTGGTGTCATATATATGAAATACAGCATTCAAGGCATACCCTTAGAGTAGACAGTAGTTGCAGATTTCTAGTGAACTACCTTTGCTCCTGCATCCATTAAGCCAGCTGCAGAAAGCTTGCATTGCTTCGTCTTGCGTTGCACCACTTGAACAGTTCATTATGGCTTTCACACACAAAAAACTAGGGCTTTACTGTGAGGGCAAATATAGAAATACCCATAGTGGAAGGCACCACTGAGCTGCTGCCTGTTCTTGGGGACGTCTGCTTACCTCTCTGTGCCTTGGTGACCTGTCTCACTCACCATCTGGTTTCTCCATTTAAATTGCAGAGGTTATCTCTTACTCCACATCCTCAAGTGCGCACAACAATGGAAACCTCTAAACAAGATCAAGACCACTAGCACATGAAGCGTAGTAAGTAGCAATGATGATGTGGCACACACACAAAACAACTACGTTGTTCTGAAACAGCCGTCTCATGAGTCACTATATGCAGATCATCTGACAGTCAACCCCATCTACCTTTTATACTCCATCACACCACCGTTGCTACCATATATTCCATACATCTCATTGTTTTCTGACCAAAAAGCTACAGAACAAATAATTAAAAGTTAATATTACTCTAAAACATTTACTAGAAAAAAAAAAAGCACTGATAGAGCTCTGTACAGTGCCATGTGTTTAATTAGTCTAGGCCTGAATTCTCATCTCCAAAACCAGAAATTTCTGTACGAATAGACTCAGAACATTAAACTTTGATATCTTACTCTATTCTGTGTCTGAGAATAAGCGCTGTGTCGTGTCAGATATACATAGTGCCTATCTACTCCCTCTCCACACGCACATCTAAACCATACTGAAATAAGACTGTGGGTGTGGGAATGATTTTTATTTTGTGGGCTATATATTGCTGCTTCAAATTACTGGATGATTATGTATTTTATTATTATTGTATGTGGGTTATGTTCTGTTGCAGAGTGGTTCTTCTTGTTAGAATCTTTCTTTTAAACACTGATTATAGTGCCAAAGGATGTGAATGACCATCCTTGAAATCAAAAGGAATAATTAATGCACAGTATAGTGAAGACATATCTTCAGTCCTACATGTAATTACTACTATGCTTTTTTTGTTTATTCTTGTTCAATAGCTGTTAAGGGTGTTTTCAAACATGGTTAGCAGGGATATCAGTCAACTAATAACTGGTTCAGCCTTTCTTCCTTTGCTAATTGATGTTGGATGCAGCTGGAGTTAACACATTAAATCAAGTCAGAGCTGAAATACACGTTTTGAGACTTGGCAAAGCAGGGCTGAGACATGGGACCAAGAGCTTTGCAGTATCATATCCTTAACAAGGACACCAAAACCTAGAGATCGGGATGGCATCAAATCTGAGGTGGAGGTTTAGCAACGTTTTTCTCAACTCCATGTCCATGAGGGAACAAAACAGTGATGGAAGAGTTTACCAAGCTGCACAGCTGCTGAAGTGAAATTTTGTCTTTGGGCTTGTCATGACTTTTTTCCCATTATTTCGTCTTCTATCCTGTTTGTCTCCTGATTCTTTCATTTTCCCGCAGTATATCAATGTTTCTTTAGCTTGTTTGCTCTTCTTACTTATTACTGCTGCCACACTTCACCGGACCTCAGACTGAGGTACAATCAATCACTTATGTTATTCAGATTTTGGGGATTTGTGTGAAGGAAAACGTGGAACTTCTCACAACGAAGTAACAGTTTGTGTCTTCTTATTACTTAATGAAATAAAAGACTTCTGCTGGAAATTCTGAATGAGCTCTGGAAAATCTGGTTTTAATGCTGTAATCCTATTTTTTTGGCATAATAGTACTGCAAGATCACTTAGGAGAGGGAGAAATAATAGCAATACTTAATAGAGTAAAAATTTATTAGCCCTTTATTGTAGAGTTATCTGTTCCTTCACTATTTGCTAAGCTCCAAGGTTTTATTTCTTCTGAAGACTAAGCCTGACTCTAGCACAGACTTTCTGCACTGCCCTTTTATGGGGTCAAGAGACCACAAAGTACTTTGCAAGATGCAATGGCAAGTAAGTGAAACAAAAATACGAAATAATATTTGAAGGTAAAACTTTTAGCCTCTCATGCTGGTATCAGAAAAAGCATATGAATGTCATGTTAATGGGATGGGACATGCTTTAGGGAGTTACACATTTATATTTTATTATCAGGATAGCAGCTGACTGTCTCACTTGCATACGGGCAGCAGGCTGCTCTATCACAAATGACTGCTTCATTTTCGCACTGAATTAATTCTGTTGACAGACATGATGTACTTTTGCTGCTGGGTTATTGTTGGTCATTGCTGATAGACTGGTTTATGGTTGAGAGGGATTGCAAGAGTGCTGTGTTTTGGTTCTAAGGTCTTGTCGAGAGCTGTGTACAGCAAGTGAAGGCACTTCTCCCTGCTAGATGCACATATACACCTGTCTCGGGGTTCACACCTCTGTAATATCTAGGCCTGAGATTTGTAAAGTTATTAGGAGTACTTAGTGGGAATTAACACCACACTTCGGTGCTTTTTCTAGAATTCTGGACTGTGTGTCTGACATCTGTCCACAAACCCACTGGGTCCCTCCCAGGCCTGTAACCTGCCTGCAACTCTGGCTGGGCTTTCCTGTAAGTTTTCACTCCCTGGTTATGCCTACTCAGGTTTTACAGAGAGATTTTCTCATTCACCCACACAGGCATAGCTCTCATTTTGGTTTGTGGTGTTTCACATTTTGAAAGCTGCAACGTCTTTTTCTCTGGTGGTGACGAATGCATCCTTTGTCCCTATCTGCTCCTTCAGAGGGGCCCTGCAAAGCTCATTCTTCTGTTGACCTTCTCCTCTTCCTCCTTCATATCTCTCTGTTGGCGCCTGTTTCTCTAGGGCATCAGACGTCACCAGCCTGGTCTTCATGTCTCATTGCTGTCGTAGCATCTCTATATCCTGCTACTCTTCCTCTCTCTTTCTCAGGGTTTGAGCTGATCTACCTCTGCAGATCACCGCTGGAGATGGGAGCTGTCAGCAGTGAAGGACTTAGTGCTCCCTGCATAGGGGAGATCCAGGAGACATTACTAGGCTTTAAACAGCAAAAGTACACGGTTCAAGCTTTGAGCCATCTCCAGCCCAATTACTCCACAATGGGCTCCACTCGTCTGTAGATCAGCCCTTGATGTGCCCAGCGAAGCGCTGGGTCACCTGCTGGGAGAGATGTGACCCCTAATGAAGACCCATGGCCACGGAAGTGTTCTTGTAGGGACCGGTGACTTGTATCCACAGCAGCACTTCGGCGGAGCCCCTTGATTTCTTTCTGAAGGCGCATTGCACCAGGCAGTCGGTTGGCTTGCTGCCACCCTGCTTTTGCTCAGGGGGGCAGTGCCGCAGTGGTCTACAACCCAGGCAAGTGGCATCACGCCGTGGTTG
>VZSC01010464.1:59001-119101 GCA_013398225.1 Steatornis caripensis | reverse complement strand
GGGGGGGGGGGGGGGGGGGGGGGGGGGGGGGGGGGGGGGGGGGGGGGGGGGGGGGGGGGGGGGGGGGGGGGGGGGGGGGTGTTGGTTTCTATCTGGAGCCGAGCTTCTTGCTCTCAATACCCATCACTGCCTACAGCTTTCTGTTTCTCCAAGTGCTCTGATCTCCCGGGCTGACGTTTTACTTTCTGTCCCACCCAGGCACCAGGGCGCTTACATTAAAAAAAACGAAACAAAACAAAACAAAAAGCACCCCCCCTCAAAAAAAAAAAAAGCATACCAACACCAACAGGAAGCTGCAGGAGCGTCTGCCTGGCTGTGGGGTGGGGAAGGCTCCCGGGCCGGCACATGCGGCCGGGCTCAGCCACGGTCCCCAGCCCCCGCACCGTGAGCCGTACCGCAGCGGGGCCGCGCCGATCCCCCGCGGGCGCGGAACGGCGCGGTGTCCCCGCGGGCTCCCTCCGGGGCCCCTAACCCTCCGCCCGGGGCGTGAGGCAGCAAGCACAGGGAGAGGGGCTTTTTTTTTTTGTTGGTTGGTTGGTTTTGGGCTTCTCTCCGCTTTTTTTTTTGTTTGCCCCCGGGGAGAGCTTAAAAATACCTCCGCGGCCGTCGTCGGGCACCGGTCGAGGACGTGGCAGGCTTCGGCAAAGCACAGGCGCTGTATATTTGCCATTACTATTAAAACGTTAGTAAAGTTAACACAGCCTCGACGGCACCCGAAATACTAAAAAAGAGACCAGTTTCAACCCCATTCCTCACTGGAGGGGATACACTAGTATGTTTCTTATTTTTATTTTCCTTATAGCCTGTTAAATTGACTAATAAAGTCAACACAGAGTTCTCTGTGTGGCTTCAAAAAACTCAGTAATTTTGTTAGAAAACGTTGAAATCCAACCCCAAAGTATTCAGCCCAAATATTTAGTTAAAGTAACCCTGTGGGTTAATAAACTAAACAAAGACAAACCATGCAAAACTGCTGCAATGAAAACCAGGCTTAAATAAACGAAGGAAAGTTTATAAGAACCCTTTAGCTGGAAAAAAACAGCGAAGGAAAACTGCATGAAAGTTTAATATGAAGCATGTGATACGCAGGGGCTCATTTTGCAGGTACGCGGCTTCGCCTCGGACAGTCGTTGTCCCTAGCAAAATTTCGAAAATTGTTTTTCTGCTAAGCTGCACTTCCTTCGAAACCTCATGGCAGCGGCTTCTGCTGAAGAAACCCTCGGCAGATTTTGGCAGGTTAAGAGGAGCGCTTCTCTTCCGTGCTGCGGCTCTCTATCACTGCCCGCACCCACGTTGCTAATTTCGGTGTCTGACTTGTTTAGTTATTTCAGCTCCAGTAATGTGGTTGCAAAATATTTACCTTTCACGCAAGAATCTGGATTATTTTGATTAGAGACTGATGCTCTCTTCAAAATGTTTGCTTATGTGCAAGAGTTCTTCGAAGAGGCGGGCACAACAAAAGATGTCTCTTTTCAACCACCGCTTTTAAACTCGTTACTAATAGCAAAAAAACCGTTTGTTANCCAAGTACCAGATGGCAGTGATGAGGCTCTGACGAGCACACGTGGGTGTATAAAACAGGCCTCATCAAAAGTCTTGTGAGAAGCTGTCACAAGAGAGAAGCTGGTCACAAAAAGAGGGAGAGAAGATGGGGGCAGGTTTGTGGTGGAGGGGGGTGTCTCCAAAGCTGTCTTGTTGGTGTCCTGCACTGGCCAAAGGCCAAGTGCAACACCAGTGTTTCGGTCAGAAAGCTGTTTAAAATATCTAAGCTAAATTATCTCGAACTGCCTTCAGCACGTTGGCAGTTTGGTAATAATTATAACCACTGCTGTTCTGCAGTTTAGATAGTCACGAAAGAAACCTTCACGACAATTGTTTTTTGATCAAATAAAGGGCATGGGATTGGTGACATGTTTTTCTCTATGGAATAATGGGTTTCCAAAATTATTTTCTTTCTCATTATATCCCCAAAGAAGCAGCCGGGGAGGAGAGCGCTGGAAAAACAAGCCCAAAAATAACAAGAGATTGTTTAAACTTCTCTTAGTTGCTTTTCATTTTCAAGAAAAGCTGAATAAACAGCGTCGGCCCCGCCTGACAGCGCAGAAAGCAGGTTTGCAAAGAAAGAGGCGTGCAGAGGGAAAAGAGAAGGGTTTTTTTCTTCCCTTTTGGAGTACTTAACTTTCCCCTTTTCAAAAAGTAGCTGCATGCAGCCCAGGGAGCACTTTATTTACCGTGTACATAAGAAACAAGTCAAATTTAAAATTAACCTCGAGTCGTGCTGGGAATAGATCGGACCAAATGTTGGGGAAATTCTTTTATTCCCCCTTCTGCTATTTTTGTCTAATTCCACTGCTAACCATCACCCCTTGCACTGCCAAGGAAGGGAACGGTCCCTTTCGGTGACAAGCCCCGACGAAATTATTTTCTTTAAAAAGGAAAAGAAGAGAAAGATGGACTAAGGAACTTGGGGCAACAAAGCTTTACAAGGAGAGAAGAAAGACCCGGGTAAAATACGACACATTTATCTATCAATTGCTAGACAAGACAAAGAAGGCTTAACAACAGTTTGAAAAGAGTGGCCTGTGAATGGTTACTATTCAATTTGTATTTTATTCCCCGCTGGTCATGGAATTGAGATCAGAAGAAAAAGTGAAAACACATGGCTGAGGTCAGTAGGATCAGAGAACCACCACATACAGCAAAGGGAAGGAAAAGCAATGGGAACTTGTGTGAAGAAATGGATTATATAAACAGAGCTTACCATCGCCTGCACCCCATTATCCTATAATTTACACTGCATGGGAGCATAGAAATATATTAAACTAGTGATAGGTTTCACCGTTGCTTTATGCCAATCAATTCCATTATATACTTTCAGACATGTTTAGAATTCTTGGACTAATGTGTTTATTTTAAATATCACAGGGAAATTATGACATCACCAGCAAATAATGCTGGGGAAGGTTGCCTTCCTTTTGAAGTACGCTGCAGCGAAACATGATTTTAATTACATAATCACTTTGGAACCGTAATTATATAATAAACGAGGGGGATTAAGCGGGAAGTATATAGTACATTAAAAATTGCTTAGGTCCTGGAAAAACAAACCGAACACACAATGAGAAATGCTCAGTCACGGGGACCGCTTGATAAATACGGGCTATCGCATTTGTTTGCGCTTACTCCGGGTCGACAAAAAGATGTTCCCTCCGACAGAGGGGCTGGCCAAGGTTGCTTCCCGGCCCCGCAGGAATTGCACCCAGCGCTGTTTTCACAAGCTCTCACCGTAAGACCCGCCACTGGCTTTGCCGAGCGGAACCGCGGCCCCTCCGCGCCGCTCCGCGCCCGCGGAGCCGAGCGAGCTGTCACCTGGGAGGCGGCCGCCGCGGCCCCATCCATCTTCCGCTGCACAAAAGAGCCAGGCAGGGACAAATCTGTTTTTAAAAGGGGAATTAGTCGCCCTCCCCTCCGCCTGGCGGGCTCCGCACACGCTGGCGGCGGGGCGGGGGAGCTCCTCCGCCCCGCTCATCGCCCCGCCGGCCGGGAGAGCCTCTCGGCGCTCGGGCTGTCCGCGGGGATTTAGTTCTGCACCTTCAGGCTGTGCGTGGAGTCCCAACGCGCCTGCCAAGCCCCAGCGCCCCGGGCCTGCGGAGCGACCCGCAGCGCCCCCGGACCCGCGCGGGACGGCCGCGGGCTGCGGTGCCCGGCTCCGCTTTCCTCCGGAGCGACGAGGGAGAGCAAGTTTTGTTTCACTTTTTAATTTGAGGGTTGCTTTTTGTTGGTTGGGGTTTTTCTTTAAAGTTGTGGTTCGGTAGGGTTGGGTTTTTCTTCCTTTTTTTCTTTGAATTGTGTTGGGGTTTTGCGGTTTTTCGGGTTCTTTTTAAAGCGCGAGGCTGGAGCAGGGCCCTGTCCCGTCCCTGCACCCCGGGGCTGCCATCGCCTTCACACTCAGAGCGGTGGCGAGTTGACCTCTGGCCCCCGCAGGCACGGGAGCCACCTTTGCACCCCCGGACCGAGCCAGGGACCGGCGTTGCCGGGGAGGGGGCGCTGGCCGCAGGGACCCCACCGAGAGCGCAAGAAGCCCCGAAGGGAGGAAGGGACCATGGCTGCACGGTGCGTGCCCACGCACTGCCAGGAGGGCAAAGCCCTGGGTGTAGGCGATGGATCCCCTGACCAGCATGAAATTCAGACCCTGCTAATCCAGCACAGGAGTCTCTGCTTGCATAGACACATCTGAGTGACATCAGGGGGTGGTGCTTTCCCCCCACATTTCCAGCAGTTTATTGGGGGTCAGCTTGGATCTCTGGACAGATCAGGATTGGCCCTTGCCACACTGCCAGTGGGCTGCTCTTGACATCCAATGGGTTGCTCCCATTCAGGATATGTCTGGTCTTTGAGACCGCAATGTTTATTTCCTCCCCATCAGGACACGTCGTTTTCTGGGAGATGAAGGGGAAACACAGCAGCATGGGTGCCCTGCGCCATAAGAAGGGCTCGGACCACCCCAAATGGCTTTGTGCTGGACTGGAGAGCTGTAGGTCTGTCTTTGCTCCTCCTGAGACCTGGAGATGATCTCCATTTGGGTGTGCTTCTGGCAAAGCCACTGCTCAGAGGAGACCCTTGCAAGCACAGACAAGTCCTGCAAAGAGCTGCCTTGTGGAGGAGCAAGCACAAGCTTGGTGAAGCTTGACCTGGCCCCCGCTCTGAGGGGAAAAAAAAGGACTGGCACTCAGGGGCCAGGGAGCTCCATGCTTTGGTCCAGAGAGTCTCAGGCCTCCCCATCCCCATCCCATCTAGTAGGCTTTTATTTTGTTCCTGAAGTCCAGGGTCACTCTTTCTGGGAGCTGCAACTCCAACATGCTGCCACATGGCTGGCCTGGAAAGCACAAAGGCAGGAGGCTGTTTGCTGATGGCACAGAAAGCCAAACCCTGTACAGAAGGCTCATCAGGTGGCACCGGAACTGGGCAGACCAGCTGGCTCCCTGCAGTTCCCTGCAGACCAGCCCAAAACCCTGAGTTCAACTTCAGCAAGGCAGCTTACGTGCACATGCAGATGCTAACCACATACCCAAGAGACTGTCCCAGAGAGAGTCGTTTCCCCAGATGCTAGCTGTGTGGTCATAGATTCTCAGGAATATATTTTTTTTCATGTGAAAACATTTATTTTTCCTCCAGATGTCACGGTAATTAACGCGGAAGGACGCACTCTGCTGAATGTGTGAGGGAGATTGTGGTCCCCCACACGTTTACAGGAGTCCCTGGAGGACCAAGTACCAGATGGCAGTGATGAGGCTCTGACGAGCACACGTGGGTGTATAAAACAGGCCTCATCAAAAGTCTTGTGAGAAGCTGTCACAAGAGAGAAGCTGGTCACAAAAAGAGGGAGAGAAGATGGGGGCAGGTTTGTGGTGGAGGGGGGTGTCTCCAAAGCTGTCTTGTTGGTGTCCTGCACTGGCCAAAGGCCAAGTGCAACACCAGTGTTTCGGTCAGAAATTCATCTGTTTTCTGTGCTCATCACGGTGTAGCACCAGCTGTGGTATTGCCACAAGTCCTGGTCTTTTCATCTCACGGAGGAGAACTAACAAAGAGTGGAGAGGCGTATGGGGCATCTGCAAGAAAGAGAGAAGAATGGTCTAGAGTCTATGGAGTCAGTCACTGGCACCTGTAAAGCACAGGCAGCAAGGTGAGGCAAATAGAGAAACACTGAGGAGCTAAAGAGCAACAAAGTTATAAGAGGGCTTGAAGCACCCACAAGAAGTCTGTTTCCCATGGTGCGGATGTAGAACTCCTCACCCCAGGAGCCCTCGGAGCCCAGAGGTGTAAACGAGCTGAAAAACAAGGAGGTAGATTCATGCTTAGTTCATGACAGGACAGCCCACGGGGTTTGTCCCTGCAGTACATTCCCGACGCACAGGTTGTTGGATGCTCGGAGATTGCAGGGCGGAATAACTCTCAGCTCGTTTGGCCCTCATGCTTTTTTTCCTCCCATTCTAGCACATTTTACTCGCAGTATAAACCAGATTGTTTTGGAACATCTCAATAACAACGATAATATAACAATTCATACTTAAATAGCTTATTTCTTCTGAGCACCTCAGCCCTGCTCAGACATCAGTTAGACTGCAAAATAGCCTTGGACTGACACTGCAGATTGTTTGCTTCATATTTAGAGAAACTTGCTTGTACACTTGGGCCAACAGATGGAAAGATATGACAAAATTATTTAAATAGACTTTCCCCCAGTGGAAGTTCTTCCATAAATACAGTGTGTTGCAAAAATCTTACTGGCAGTTTGGAAAGCAGAGGAAACTGAGATGGAACTACACTAGGGAACTATGAGAGTATGATATAATTAAATACAACTTACTGGGCTGGGTATTCTTGGTTTGATTTGGTGTAGGCTTATATCAAGTTCATTTAAATTTAATAGGAATCGTTTAGCTTACGGTGAAATAAATTACCTTGAGATGACATGTCCTTCCACCGTTTCTGATTTGACATGAGGGGAAAAAGAAATGCTGTTGCTTCAGCAAGCATCTAGCAAAAACCTGATAGAAACATCTGATGTATCTGCCTTCTCTAAGGCTCTTCTTACCTGCCAAGGCTCATTCTTTTTTGTCTGCAATGAGCATCAGCCAGAGCATGCCCAAGGCTCTTCCTGTGGCAGGTGTAAGATACCCAGATCTGAGAGGAGACACGTTTCCCACACGTGGATGGTAATGCAGTCCTGCCTTGCGCAGGCAGTGGAACAGAAGCTCAGTAAGGCCCTAAATGCCCATGATCATCCTCTGGAAACCAAGAGGAGGTTGCCAGCTGTTGGTACAATGATGTTTTTCACATAAACCTTGGCAGAGTCACAGAGAAGGGGACCTGGGCAGAAGTCTTTGGTGTCCCTGCTTGTGGAACCAAAAAGTTGGGAAGGACAATGCACCTCTTGCAATTGATGGAACTACCTGAGCCCATTTATGGACTCTGGGACCTACCAACAGACTTGCAAAGTAATGGAAATTAAGGAGGAGAGGTAGCAGTTTAGGCAATCATAGTGGATCACTACCATATCACTGATTTTCTCATGTGCAGACAGCTATGAAGAGTTTGCAAGGTGCCAAGCTAGAAGAAACGCAGAATAAGTAAGTGCAATAACTATTCCTCCTGCTGTTCGTATTTGAGTTAACAAAACCTCCTGTCCCAAGGCTGTTGATTGATATAAAAGAATTAATCAGACAAAAAAAATGAAGATGAGGAAACTGGGAAACATTTTTTCTTTCTCAAAAGACAGTGCATTTAAAAATACCCTCTCGATAACTGCAGATACCCATTACTTCATGAAAAACTGCTTGCCAGGTTTTACAAAGCACAGGGGAGCAGGTCTGTAACTTCATTGATGTGTCCAGAAAGTCTGGAAATAAAACGTTCTAGAGAAGACAGACAGTTAGTTCCTTTTCCTTACCAATCTGCTATCAGGGAGAAGTCCATCCGTTCTGAAGCTCTGTGGTATACATGCAAATAGACAACATTTGAGAGTGAGAACTTGTCTAAAAGGAAATTACCCAGATGTAAGCTAGGGCTGGGAATACTGTTATATCAGTATTAGGTTTTATATAGGTGTTTGTATTCTGATGTACCTACTTTAACCTTATAGTATGTAGGAAACTATTTGAGAAAAACTGAAAGAGCCCTTTTACTCCAGCATGAGGACATGCACATGGAGTGTTTCCTGCAGTTTTTGTTTCAGTAGTGCGACTGGAAGCAGTGAGCATCTTTGCACATGAGCCTTAGGAATGGTTCATCTCTGGTTTGGGAGCAGGAAATTTTCTGCCTGGGATTTTGTAAATACAAAGATGGAGAAAGGAAACTGATTGTACTTTTACTGAAGCTGTATCTTCCTTGAAGTCCAGATACACGCTTATTTATTTCTGTGCCTTCAGACACAGGTAAGTGACAATGAAAGCAACTTTGAATATTTCACTGTACTGGAGAAACATAATTTTCTCTGAGTTCAAGATATTTAAATAACAACTGTTCCACTATTCATAAGACTGGAACAGGATGAAACTCTGCCCAAACAAGGTCAAAGTAACTATCCACCAGAGAAATGCATTTTGTGAGGCCTAGAGGTCTTTTAGGAGAGGGTTGTGAATTATATCCATGCATCACTTTTTTTCCTCCAGAACACCTCAGTGGATCTAGAGTTGTGTGATCAAAGCCTAGATCTACAAAGTGTGATCGTTTCAAACAACGGCGAACAAATTTAAAATAGCATACATGCTAGCAAGTTTTTAATACATGGAGGCACAATTTCGTTGCACAGAAAGGATGGAGCTCCCTGCTGAAATATTCCACTTGCTCTGGTCACCACAATATCCTTAGGAGGACATGCACAGAAGCCATTAAATAGTTTTTATTACCTTCTGCATACTCTTACAGCTTTTGACCTTTTTCAGTCTGTGGCGCCAAAAAGAAATTTCTGCTGGAGCTGCTGATAACTAAACCCTACACGTAGCCTTGCATCCTGCACAGCTACTGTTCTTAGCTGTCACAGATGTTTTAACACAGTCCAGAAACCTATAGGACCATAAACTCACCAACAAAATTAATTGATCTGTTCAAACCTGTTACCAAAATTCCAAATGAGAGCACCAAGCACACTTAACTGAACGATAGGGATCATGACGGACCATCCCTTTTAGATTCCTCTTTATAGGAGCATTTGGTTCTAGAGGAATAAACCTCCCATTTAAGGAAGGGTCTTCTGCCTTTGAAACCTTCTCAGAGGCATTGCCTTTTCTTATCTTAGGCACTGCATAAGCTGAAGACAAGTTTCCCACTATTCCCCAGCTGACCCTCCTTTAGACTGTTTCTACATCCTCATCCCTGCTGCTGGCTGACCTGGGCTCTCAACTGCAATTAGCCCATTGCCAGTGCCATCTTTCGTGCATTATTTAAGTCTCGTTATCTCTGTAATGGTTCTTTGATGTGACATGATTAAAATAAGTCCAATGAAGACAGAAATCATGACTCTTTGCTGTGTATTAACAGCATCACTGTGTTCCTCACATTGACAGCCCCAGACCAGTTGACCTAGATACACAGCTTGCAGAGAGCGCTTAGGCAGAGGCATGCCAGCCTTCCCGCTCACTTTGGTGTGACTTGCTCTTTTACTGCACACAGAAAATACCTGTGGACACATGGTGCTCAAACAGAACAACCTATGTACCAATGTGGTGACTTTCTGAAGCTTCAGAAACCAGGCCCTTAAATAGGATCTTGTCCAACTGATCAGGTCAGTGCTGGTTCTGAAAATATAATGAGGACCTCCTCAGGCTTCTGCCCTGAATCAGCACGATCACTAGCTCTGTCTTGGATTTAGAAGAACCCCCAGAAGGTCAGACAAGGTTATGTTGAAGTATCACCTCCATCTCTCAGAGGGAGACAAGCCAGCACATTGCACTTGAAGCAGATAATATTGTTGGTTTCTTACAGAAAAATAGCACTATTGCACCAATATCACACAGCAGGGCAAAATCATAATAGAGGACACACAGTGAAGACAAATGTATTTAAACATAACCACATGTTCTGTGATTCCACAGGACTAAGTCTTCAAAGTAATAATATTATTTATAAAACACCTCCCTTGGCAAATTATACTGGGCCGTGCAAATGCTGCAATAAAAATGTCGTTTGGAATGTTATGTAAAATCATTCAAGTAAAACCCCAAATGAGAAGGGCAAATAAAGGAGCCTGGGATGGAGAAAACATGGCTGGATACCAGTGAAAGACATGGGATCAGGAGGGATCCACCCAGAAAACATCTGGGAAAGGAAGAGATATGTAGGTACCTGGAAGTGTAGTGGGGAAGGCAGAGGAGAAGCAGGGAAGTGGCGATGAGCGCTAGCAGTTTCAAGCAGGAAGACAGGCTGTTAAATAATATCCTATTGCTCTAAGAGTGGCAGTCTGCATCAAGAAGTAAAAAGAGAAATCTGGCTGTGACCAACGCCCACATCCTCAAGAGTAATAGCCTGGAGGGTCTGCGCCAACCTGATGCTCTACCAGGTCTCTCTTTGAGTCTGTCTCTCTTCCTCCATCTAGCACCCGCTTGCCTGAGCAGCTGGGACAACATACAGTGCAGGGCAGAGAACAGATTGTGGCAAAACTGATAATAACCTCAGGAGACCCACAGAGAACTTGCCGGTGAGCTGTAGAACCTACTAGTTGAACTGTGATGACTGTAGCTTCCCTGCTAGCTGCTTATCATATGGAAAAAGCCAGCTATATTAAATATTTTGTCAATTGCTATACTTAGTGATAAGGCAAATGGTTTAATTTTCGTAGAGAGCTCACAAGAACGTAAGTGCCATAGAGATGTTCATTTAGGGTAGCTCTGCCTATTGACACACACCCTCAGCCCTGGACTGTTGCTGATTTCAGTAGCAACTCTGGGTCGCTCAGAATCACAATTTCTCTAAAAAATAGACCCTTCCAGCAAATCTAGTCAGATTTTTGCTGCAGAAGACTTCAACCATGAGGTCAGAGAAGCCAGCTAGCTGTGACTGGGAAGCTGTAACAGGGATGGACACCTGGCAGCAACTCTGTCTCATTTTCCCCACACCTTCAGAACACAGTGTCATAGCTTAGCAGCTTTCTCCTGACATGATCTGTCTGCCAGGATTTTCTCTGGCAACAAATAATTTTAAACTCTTTTACATTTCCAATTAAGTCTTTTTTTAGCTTCTCAGACACCTAGTGATAGGGCATTTTAGTGACCAGCAATGGTATTGATTCTGGAATCAGGGCACTTTCCCACCTGCTGACTCATCTGCCCTGCTTGTATCATTGAGGATGTAAAAGGCCTTTATACTCCTGCCCTATAAAATGATAAATCAATTGCCTTTGGTCCTAAAATCATGCATCCACCTCTTAAAATTTTGAAGGCTATTTGTGAGGCACTAAGTGAAACAAAAAACTTCTAGGTAAACATGCACTGATTTTTGTGCCATACACATGATGATATTATATGCCTGCAGGTTTCTTAATGTTTCTTTTCATTCTCTGCCACTTGGAAGACAACCACAATAGCAACAGGTCAGGTGAGGTGTTCAGGCTAATGATGCCTAGATGTAAAATGCTGTGGATTTGTGATTGGGCTACCGCAGTGCAAAGCATCTTCCCCCCCCCCCCCTGGAATTTGCTGCTTCTTCAAAAGTATCAGGGTGGTTGAAAGTTAGGTCACACATGTGACAGGGCTCACTTGTAAACCAGACTAAGTAATTTCTCTCGTGTAAAGGAAAAGGAAGACAGTAGTGGGAAAACTAGCATGTGATGTTTTGGATGAACAAATAGAGTAGAAAAGGAAGAAGAGGAGCAGATGAGTTACAAACACTGAAAAAAAACCTCTCCTTGAAAATCTGGGATGGATTCACGAAATCCTGAACACCCATGTTCTTCCACACACAGAGCAGGATAGCTGCGAAGGCCTTGGAAAATTTGCATCACAGTTCTTGCAATAGCACAGCCCGCATGAAGAGATGACAGCCTGATGTTATTCTTGCTGTGTTAGGTTTGTGATCAAGATTCTATGCTGAGGGTTTGAAATGTCCAGCTCCGTTAATCTTTCAAACTGGAAGGAGTCAGCTTGATTTCAAAGACAAAGGGAATGACATTTTTGATAAAACACAAGGATTGTTGAGCCAAGCACTCAAAATCTAGGAAAGAAAGAAGCTCGTGCAACATAATTCACCCCCCTCGTGTTGGCATGATGAGATAGTCAGATGGCACATTTACATGCTGGGTTTTTTTCCCTACAGGAGTATTGCATTAGTCAGAGCATGGGATGTGATACTTGGGGGATACAATGGGCTTGTTTACTGAAGAAACCTGCTGTCTGGAGATCCCTTGCTTCATTTGTTGTAGAAGTTGGAACGCATGCAAGGAATAAGGTAGAAGAGTTACAAAGCTATGTCCTCAAGGTGAAGGTAGTTGAAAAAGCTTGTAACACTGTTGCTCATCTCTGTCGCACAAAATTCCTCTACAATACTAGGCAAGTCAATTAAATGAAGTGATGTGAGCTGGTGGTTTGTACATTAAGCCAGAAACAGAGAACCGGCTTGCAGAAATGAGAGCAGGATCCAAGGCCAAGAATAGGACTGAAGGCAGCCTGCAGGTCCAGAGGGAGCCTCTCATGCAGACATCATTTTGGCATAAGGCAGCTGGCTCTATGTCTCAATTTGAGTAGTGGTCTGCGTCCTGTCAGGGCAGCAGCCAGTGCCTGCTGCCTACGGGGTGAGGCATCTCAGCCAGGCAGTCACTTACTCCCACAGCGACATTAGATCTCTTCACCCAGGCATGTGTTTGCACCTGGGTACCACCCCAAGGCAGGTGAGCTCAGTCTGGCTCACTTGACTCCTGCAGTAATGGGGATATTGCCTGTACGAGCGAAAAAGGAATAAGAACTACATGTTAAGAGCAGACAAGACAAGAAGTCTGAAGAAATGACAGAGTCAGAACTAAGCAAACAAGCAATCATTTATAGGCCACAAAATCAGTGCTAGGCTGCCAAACCAAAGACGCCCTTCAGAGCTGCCTAACAGGAAAACCAGCAAGGAAAACAACATATATTACTTCCACAAAATGCCTTACAGCTAGAAAAAAAAAAAAAGAAATAAAGCCCTCAATGATTAAAAAGCCACAGAAACACCAAGAAAAATTACCTGGAACACTTTTCAAACAGCTGAAAGTGAGAAAAATTGTAATTAAGTAGAGTCATGCCTATGGTGCTATACGACAAGACTTAGCCACTCTAACCCACCTTCTTTTTTGCCTGTTTATGCCATGTACTCAAGCAATTGATTGGTTTCAGGGAAAGGAATGTTATTTTGCAGCTTTACTTTTACTTCTTCTTTCACCTGTCCCTCTCTTCTATGCTTTTACCTTCCTGAGTGTTGAACACCACGGTTCGGTTAACATTTAGTTTTTTCTTTCTGTGAAAATACAGAGAAAATAAGATTAAAGATGTTCTAATCAACGGCTCAACTGTAGAGTACAAACAATCCAGGGGAACGCAAAAAGCAAGGAGTAAGGATTACAGATGAGGTGCATCTAGTGAAGAGGAATTCGGAACATCTTTTCAAAGACTGAGACACATATTTTTCCTTGTGATATGTGAAATTGTAGCAATCCCACATCTCTGTAAGTCAAGAAGCTCAAGCATATCTGTTAGTCCAGCACCATATTGTTGTGAGGGACTTCTAGAGACAGGTTACTTATGCATCAGTACATTATAATTGTTCCACCTTTGTCAAGGACTTCTAGGTTTCTCTAGGAACTAGACACACCTGACCTTTTGCAAATCACAACTTCCCTTGCCCTTTACTGTCATTACAATGCTTGATTCAGTGACCCATTCATCCCTCTATTTTTTCACTCAGCACTACCACAACACCAAGCATAGCAGTAATAACAATAGTAAATCAAGCCATGGACTTGATGAAGTATTTGATCATTTAAGTCATATAGTGCTTTGTGTTAATTTTAACAACGAACAAAAATTGACTACTGTAGGTATGTTGTGCCTCAGGGGCAATGGGGAGAGATCTCCAGCTGCCAGGTTCCCTCTACCATTCATCATGTTTGAACATACCACAATATCTGTAATCACCATAACGCCTGGATCCTATAATCACCCTGGGTTGAATGTCAAGGTTAGGTTGACAGGGGAACTAAGCTGACACCAGCCGAAATTTGCAAAAATAAGGAGCCTTTGGTAGTGTTAGGGCAGTAGCTCCTCAAGATTTTAGTCCCCTGTAGCCTGGAAATAGGAGCAGTGAATACTCCACCAAAGAGATATTGTCTGGAACACATAAACACTTTATTGACATCTATATTTTCAAATACCTTAAATTTTTAGCTTGTCTATTCTTCAAGCCATTGAAATGATAGCACAGAGGATGTACGTTGTCTATGATGTTTGTAAGAGTTCAACACTGACAGGAGAAGGCACTACAGAAGCTTCACAGGAGCCTGTTCCTTTATCGAATTGCAAATCTAAAAGTGAAAACTTATTTAGCGGAGTTCAATCCACACGCAATTAGACAGCCATCCTCACTGGAATAAGCTATTGATTCTTATGCAGTTGGCTAGTACATGCTTTGAAGGTCTATTTTCAAATGAGATGACAGCCTGCTTTCACTTCTTCACAGCCATCTATGAGCATGTACTTCCTAGCTTAATCCACCTGTGTGGATGGTTGCTTCTCTCTCCAACAAGCACCATTTTTTATAGCAAGGTGTTTGCTAACAGCTTATGTGGGTGCACTGGTGAAGGGCAGTTTCTGAAAACAGTAGTATTATTTTTTTGTTCCAGAAATGCTCTTAATATGTTGCTGTGCAATGATTGCCAGGATACTGATCCTTTCAGTGTATTCTGAACACTGTTTAAATCAGAGGAGAGCTTATGAAATCAAGAGTGATGACAGTATCAGAGCTCATCTCCCACCGCCAAGGCAATGAAGAGAATTGAACTTTATTTCTTACTTTAACTACATTAATGCATTAAATTGAATATTTTCTTATGAATTGTACAAGACTGAATGATGGTTTTCCTTTTGGTTTAGACTAGCATTTTTCCCCCCAGATATTATGTCTATTATTTTATGACCATTGTTAGAGCAGTGAAACTGCTTCTGAAATCTTATATTATTGTTATATGAATGCCAAAAAGTCAGGCTAACTGACAATACAAACGTCAATGAAAAACATATTGTAAAACAAAGTTGCTTTCATGTACCTAATTGAGAATGTTAGACAATCTACAAATAGTGAACATTTGGATTGCTATTTGAAAACATACTAGTGACTGCCATATATGCTACCATATACTTGTTCCAGTTGTTGCACTTTAAAGTCATCCTTTTTTATCATACTCTTTTGATTTTTCATAAGTGTGACAGGGTAAAACATTATCAGTTTAAGCATATAAGCCAGAGATCCCTATGTCTGAATTTTGCTCTAGCACTACCTTAGGGATCTTGAAGAGAATGATTAGACCAAGACAACCTCATGGTTTTGCCATGGATGGCAAAAGCTGGGCAGCTACATTTCTAACCAAGTACTTCGCTAAAAAGAAGCTTGGTTTTTCCTGTCCTGTCTGACTTTCCATTTAATATGGAGCTGGCTTTTGACGTGAATCCCATCCCTCTTGTTATATAGATACCTTGCTCCAAAGACATTAAGGACTTCCAAGTCCATCAAGTTTGCAAACCTCAACTTTGTGTGTGTGTGTGGAAAAGTGCATGAGCTTTGAAAGGGCCAGTGTCGATTTATCTGTGTAAAAACAATATTGTGAGGGCATAGAGTTGGAACCTGAGTATTTTGTGAGGGATGTGTTAGTCTCTGGTCCCCAAAGTTAACAAAACTAATCTCATAATGACTTACTTGTATGAATAATCCTCATTTGCGTTGACTGTCTAAAACTCCTTCTCAAGACCAAGAGATTATTTTACTTTAATGATCAGTGATTTTAAAGGGATGCAATGAGTTCAATTGCTGCTCACCTTTTTTTTTTTTTACACATATCAAGTACTAATAAAAATCATCAGAATTCAGAGATAATCTTTTCTACAAAGATAATGATAGATGGATGTGATGCCTCTGTAGCTGACTATGGTAGTACTACCTTCCGTTTAGCCCAGATATGGCTTGTTTACACTTTTAACCCACAGCAGTGTGAAAGTCCTCTAGGCAATTTACAAGTCATCCCAAACTTGGGGCCCAAGACACTTGAATTTGGGTAAGCTCTGGTCGCTGCTTGCACTCTTAAGTTCTGAGTATACACTTTAGGCTTAGACCTCCTGTTAGATCCTTTCCCTGGGGTGTGCAGCATTGCTGTCCAGGTGACTTTAGGCTCCTAAAGTAATTTCTGAGGCCGTCCAAATCTCTGTCATTTTCACAAACCTGTTCTGCAAGCTTCACTTGGCTTTCTGAGAAGTCACAGAAAAGCAAGGGACTAAGGCTCAGCAAAAGAATCTCTTGATGAGAGCAATTTTGCTCCGTGGAACAGCTGAAAATTAAAATTTTTTTGTGGGGGGTAAGGAGAGAACAAAACAACAAAAAAAACACAACAGAAATTGTGAGATACACCTTTTCCAAGACTGTAAATCCTGGACTGCTTTCTTGATGGTTTCTGAGCAACAGTTGTCAAACAATAAGTTGGATACTTTTCCTAGTCAGAGTTACTTTTTGAAGAGCAGTTCATTGGGCCTTGTTGCGTAGGTCTAGCACTAAGACACTCCACAAAATTCATGACATACTATAAGATTCAAATCACAATTCAAAAACAGACGTTCTGACTTCATCAGAAAAAACTACAATCTAGTGAAACTCAGCTAAGCTGCCATGAACTTAGCACAGTCTTTATATGTGCTCAGCTGGAGGTATGTTTATTCTATCAGTCACATATATTGTGGCCTAGCAAGCCCCGAGCTGTGATGACACTGACAGTAGGACATCATTTAGCAGATTGATGTTCACCATTCAGTGGAAAAGGGAGCCTCCTGCTCCTCAGCATTGGGTGCCAGATCCTCGTGGCTAGCCTCGTGGTGGAATGAGAACCACAACGGCTCTGTGACTCCCTTGTCCTCAGGCCATCAGGCATCCCTCTAATGTCAGGGTGGTGCAAAGCAAATTGAGCAAGTCAGGCAACCTAGTCCAGCTAAATATAGTCCACATTACTTGTTGGAAATACTCTCTGTGCTCTAATTATCTTCAGTCTTTTTAACAGATTTCTGAGTCCTTCAGCATTTGCTTCAACACAGAACTCTGTAAATAATTAAATGTGTTGATTACAATAAAAAATTTTGGATTGTGCTGTAAATACTTATCCTTCTGTGGTTTTACTGAGAAAGTCATGCTATTCTTAGGTAGAACTGTGCAATCAACATGTGAAGAAATGTGTCACACATATAAGTGACATTTTACAGCTTTCCAACCACCAGCACTGGTTTGTTCATTCCTATATTACAGATGGAACTTAAGTATCAGTTTCATGTTATGTAAAGTTAAAGACACAAAGTGAAATCCCAGTGCCCAGAGGAAAAATCTCACCAATTGCATGGCTGCAACAGTAACAAGGAATTACCAGATATTTCAGTTGCAGGGCTTACTTCTTTGGTTGCTGTTTCAATGTACTTATCTGTTAGTCCATGCATTGAATTGGGTGATATTTAAAGTGGCATCTGATGTGCAACCTTCTTTCTTGCAAGGAGATGAGAATGTCATCTCCTGGCACAAGGCATATCTTGTTAAAGAACCACAGAAGGGAAATTTGAGGGCTTTTTTGTTGCCTTTCTGCCTTTCAGCAAGCCACAAAAGGTTTCAGGAAAACAGAGGTGGGCAGGAAAGCAAGATTTCTGGTTCTCAGATGTAAAGTGAGCTGACAGGAGAGAAGAAAGTCCCACCATGGAAATCACCACAGAGGTTACATTTGAAAAGAAAAACACATCTAGGTTTTAAGGAAAGTTTCTAAGCTGCAAAGGCTCCATCAATATACCAGGACTTGTAGTCTCTCACATTAAAAATGGATAAATCTGTCTTTATGCACTATTTATCTACAGATAGAAAAATTGAAGATGTTTGAAACACTCTTGTCTGAAAGAACTTTGATTTGAGCTGAGCTTACAATTGGGAAATAGCAAAAGCTTATTCAAAATTTTACTGTTTCTGATGGTCAAAAATGTGCGCGTGTTTGGTATAATGATGATGACGATGATGACAATGATGATGATAATGGGTTTTCTCAGCTGCTCCTAAGATCAGGTGCAGTTTCACGCAGCAGTAAGGACATATAGCACGTGCTGCCAGCCAGATTAGCTTTCTTAGGTATGTGGTCTCACCTTCTTATCACTCAGCCTTTCTTTGCAGGATTTGTTTTTCCAGCATGGAAACAACCTAAGATAAAAGGCCAAATTGTCCATATGTAGTCATACATATCATAACTTAAATTACTGTCTGATAAAGGTATTTTTTGCCCCAGATTCAGCTCTAATAGAAATACTATCTTTCCTTATGATTTTTGTCAGTTATGCATGGATGATTATTCTAAAAATATTAATAAAGTTATAGAAATCACCAGGCAGTGATTTTTTTTCTGGATGCTTACAGTGCTGATATTAGAAATACCTGGAGCCAGGGAAAGAAGGGGCTGTGGATGATCAGCAAATTTGTCATTGTGCAATTCAATTATATTCTTCCTCACTGAGATTCATCAATTCATAGAGCTTTGGAACCTATCTGAATGATTTGGGCAAACACAGTCAGCTACTAGCACTGTGGGAAACAGACTGGAAAGAGATGGTGAAAAATCACCTACAGCTGAGAGTAACCTCAGACCACTGCTTATTTGTCAGTGGTTCCAGGCAAAATGCTTCTTCCCTTGATGCTACCTGAGATGACCAGAGGCTCAGAGATGTTCAGAGCCGCTTCTTCTTTCCCAAACTCAGCGTGTCTATCACAGCCTGGGAGCCGGAGAGCATTGATGGGAGACTTGGTGGCCAGTGCCTCCCTTCTGCTACACTCTGAATTTCTGAACACCAGACGGATATTGCTGAATGTCTCTTCAAGTCACTTCACCTCCCCAGCATTTGCTAATCTAAGTGTCCAACTAGTAGTGTTTAGCAAGCTCTGATTTTAATTTGCATCTGCAGAGGAAGGAGTACACAGCTCATGTTACAAAACTTTTCAGATTAAGAGACCAGATTCTGAGTGTTGCTGTACTGGTTTCCACAGTCTACTTCAGAAAGAATTTACAGTAATTTTGCACTCTAGCTGTACCATCTTTTAAACTTTTTTTCCACTTCCTATTTCCAGTTTTACTTCATGTATAAAGAGTTCTTCCACATTTTAAAAGTTAAATACAATCACATTGTTTGTATATCTTCTTTTAATTATCTGGTTTCCTGTTTGCAATTATTGCACAGATCATAACTGATTAATGTAAGTAGTAATATGTTTTGATGAATATTACATAGCTAGTATTGAATTTTGCAACCTCCCTGCTTCCACCCATTCTGCTTTACTACATTGCAAAATGTGACCATATTGAGGAAGATAAATGACAGCCGACAACTATTTTTCACTTCAAAGTTCTCCAGTGATCCTTGGATAAAAGCTTGAATCCACTGAAGCCTCGAGTTAATTTTGCATTTCAAATGTCAGTCACAGTTAGTGTAGGTAATATCATTAGTAAAATGAGAAAAGGCAATTAAAATACAAATAGCTTTGTGAAGAAAAGCTTTTTTTCTTTCGTATTATAAAAATACTTTCACTCATTATAAAATCACATTAGAATGGCGGTACCTGTGGCACAGATGTTCTCACATCTGATGAATTAGTTCAAGTTTCACTACTATGACTCCACCTTCATTACAGTTACTACATGCTTACACATATCTAACAGAGCACCACCATACGGCTTTATAAGTGTTACTGCCAGCTACTGCAAACTGCAAATATATCGCATGAAATATTTTTAAAACCCATTAGCATTAAAGATAGTGTCTGCAGTCTTAGTATGTATGTAGTATAGTCTATACTCCTTAGTCTATAGACAGCAAATCCTAACAGAATCTAGAAAAAATTACCAAAATCAAATTACACTGAATTTGTCACTCTCAAAAGTGCATATGTAAATAAAAAAGAAAGCCCAGCCCAAGCCACAGATCCAGATTTGAACTTGGCCCAGTTTCTGTGGCTAGACACATGTTTACTCAATAGCAGAGACGCTAAATTAGGAACGAGTTGAAAATGATTCATTCAGCTGAAAACAAAACAAGAAATACAAAACATTTTGCAGGCTGAAGAAAAGAATCCAGATCACATACATCTGAGATTTAATACTGCCACACCTTTCAGAGAGAAGGTCCCCATTCGGTACCTTGCACCACCCATTTCCAAAACTGTGTTGACTCCTTCCCTACAGCTGATACATACACCTGCATACATACACCAGCGCTGGGCATGTGAGATCTGCTTTGCAGCAAGCATTCACAGAAAGATGCCTCTGCAGAGACAGCAGGTGCGTGTGGACATTTCAGGGGCTCTTTGACTGCCGGGAAACCCAGCTAGTGAAGAAAAGGTTCCCTCAAACTTTAGTTTTAGCCGTCTCAGCGCACATTTTGTCTGCTGACCGCCACACAGGGCTTACCAGCCAGTTCCAAGTCTGTTTATCATTAGTTTTTTGCTTTCATAATCAAACTGTTCTACATAAACAGCAGATCCTTTATCTTCTGTAAGAGTATTTGCATTAGGAAGCGAAGGGCCTATCAGTCACTTGTTAGTAACAAGGTCAGGCCACTTTCATCCCCACAGTCTGCCGCAGCAGCTCAGCTTGGTGACTGCAAGGAAACATAGCCACAGGAGCCACCATTCTTACCCTGGCAGACAGCGGGGATTTTAGGGTCCTCCCCACACCCCCTAATCGCAATGAGCATTTCATCTCTCCTCCTGAGAGCCACATACTTCACATTTTCCCTGGACAAATAACTGCTTAGGCCCTTCTTTCAAAGAGCCTTTATTAAACCACCAACTATTTGCTGTCAAGACATTTAGGATGAAATCATCGTGTTAAACAAATAAACGCAGCTTCATACAGATCTCTGCTCTGGGAGCACAGTAAGAAAATAATTTCTGTCTGCTCTCCACAAAAGCGGCTGGAAAGGCCAAAAGAAAAATATTATTTTTACTTCATTGTGTGAAATATCGTTTTGGAGGATCTGACGCGTTGAGCGTTTGAAGAGTTTTTGCTGGCAGGTTTCATGGGTCCCCTGGGTTGACCCCCTGGGATTGTTTTCTTCATTAATAAACTTAGCATGATGTGTGTTAAAAGGAACATTCTGTTTGCTTTGTAAATAAGGGATGTCAAACAAGAAGCAGAAGCCTCGCAGACACTAGGTGAGGTGCTCTTCAAGGGCAGGGGAATGCTTGCACGGAAAAATGAAACCTTTGGAAAACTCAAGAATAATGTGCCTGCCTTATCCAAGCCTTTTTTTTTTTTCCCTTTTTTTCCCCTTTTCTGGGGAAACAATCCTGCCTGCGAACCCAAACGATGCCGCTTCCTCGCAGATCCCTGGGGAAAAGCTGAGTGCTCTGCCCCAAAGCAGCAGGGGAGGAGCTTGGGAAGGAAAACTAAGGAGGGTCTGCCCGCAGCCTGGCAGGGCACGCAGGATGGTGCAGAGTGGGTACTCCTGCCAGTGTTTGGAAGGTGCCTTTTGACAGCTCTGCAAGCAGCCCCAGAGACGACTAGAGAGGGTTTCTGCATCAGCATTTGAAGAGTCTGATGCTGCTGTGGAAATTACTATCGTAAAGCTTCTGAGCAGATTTAAGGGAGTAATTTGCAAGAAAGTAATCATCCTTCTGCTGGTCGTGGGGTTTTCTCTCTATCACATAGCAGAAGAAAACATAGCCTGCTGTTTAGCAGTGTTTATTTTCTACTGCCTATCTCCCTGCCTGTATTGCCACTCATCTCTCCCAGTGCTTCTGAACCTATTCATTTCCCATCTGCTGCCTGCCCCCTTGAAGAACTCTAATAAGGCTTATAAAACAGCTTAGCCCTTGTCAATCACAGTGAGACTATCTGAGATGCATCAGGAATGCCACAGCCAGGAAAGGAAAGCCTCTTCAGTGCCGCTTTGGGTCCTGTTTGCAGGCAGGGGAGGAAGCAGGCAGGCAGGCAGGGTTCTCAACCACTGCTAGGCCTTGGATGGACAAAGACCCCCACCTGGCTTTGCCCAACCTGCACATATCCCTGCAGTATGCCATCAGAGCTCTTGTTGTCATCACAGGGGAAAAAAACTCTCAGGCCGCTTAAAACCTGTTTGCTTTAGGAAGAGAACAGTCAGGCATACAGTTTGAAAGATGAGGCAGGATCAATTCTGTAACTTACATGATCCAGGATAGGAAACATTTCAGTGTCCAATAGTCCTTGGATGTAATTACAGCTGATGGGATCCTGGTTACATTTACCATTTTGTGCAAAGCTATGCACTGCAGCAAGAGGTGTGGATTCCACAGCTAAGCCTCAGGCCTGCTTTAGAAGCAATTCTAAAACAAACATGGAATTAGCAATATTACCTTTTTCTTAAGCTGTATTGCATTTATATTACTGAATTATTTATTGTACATAGGTCACATACCATGCAGTCAGTAAGCTTCCAATTCTATTGGAAAGCAGTTGACCTCGCTAAGCTGATTTTGGATTTATATTAATAACTGCAAAATGATTGTTTAATTTGTCTAAAAGCAATATATTGTTTCAGATATTTTTGTCACAAAAATGGTGAAATGCAGATAATTGTTTGAAGAAGTTAATCATCTGCAGAATCGTAAGAGGCACCCACCACGACAGATCATGGTGACAAATAGGAAGATTTTCAGCATACTTATTCAACGAATAATTATAAATGTTGGGGAAATGTCTACCAAAAATGGTAAAATAAAAACTTGGTGAAGTGATTTATAGTGGATTTAGAATGGTGGAAATAAGATAAAAAGCCTGTTTTGACTTCAGAAATTTGGCTACGTGTATCTCATTCTGCAAGTGGTCTCTGCCTGGAGCCCTAACTTGCATTGTGATGACTCAGAGTTACCATCACACACAATTTTGTTTTGTGCAATGGGTAAGATTCATTAAGAGTTTGCACTGTGTACTGTGTATACGTGTAGATATATGTCATGTATAGTCTTCCTATGCACAAATGTTGCTGGTTTAGTTCTGCATACAAATTTCCCTTTACTCTTCCCTTATTACCAAGAAACCAAAATTTGATTCACAAAATTTTCTTGATTTGGTAAGAGGAAACAAGCTTATTACCTGGTGTGAGTTAACTGAGCCACAGTAGCTGCAACCAGTTGTTTGTACAACTTGTGAGTTTACATAATGGTAGGACATTTTCAGGAGACCAGGTGGACTGGAAAACTGTCAAAATTTTTTCCAGGTTTGGGTAGTTAGTTGGAATACAAGTCAAGAGTTTGGGTAGTTAGTTGGAATACAGACCACAGTGATTATGTGAAATTACTCATCTTCATCTTATTCTTTTCTAGACAGGAGATATCCATTGCACTGCTGGCTCTGATGGCAACCACATTAGAGAAGCCAAAAAGGGCATGAATGTGAAGATTGAGGTGATCCATTTGAAAGATAAAGATCCGATCAGGTAGCAGGGTATTAAAAAACCCCAACATATTGTTGATACAAAATAGAGTTGGAGGAAGTAGGGTCTTGTCCAAGTCATGTCAAGACAGATGTACTTAAAAGCACCAAATGTGGAAGCATCCTTAAATGATGTCCAAGTAATTTTTAAAGAAACTAGAGCATACATGTATTCCTAAGAAGTAAAGCCACAATGTAGTGACAAGTAAAGGATCCTAGAGCATTGCCACACAAAGTTTTAGTGGTCCAATACCATGATAAAAGAGCTTTGGAGTCTTCACCTGCTTCAAACAGCAGACATTTATTATGCCTACTACATGGATCTTTGGTGATGAAGCTCCAGGCCTTGTATGATGACAATGCCAGGGACAGCCTCCTTCCCACATGAAAGGTGTTCAGCACACACTGTCTGAACAGATTAGAAGATTAGCATGCAAATTACTTCTAGAAAGATTGAACTGAATATTTGGAAAGGACTTCAGGATTACCCATAGCTGAAACGAAGCAGGGAGGCTCAAGTACATAAAGACCATACCTGACAGTTGTTTTGATAACCTTTTTCAAAAACTAAGATTCTTCCATGAACCTCTCTAGGTAGCCTGTTCACTAGCCTTGGAGTTAAGAACTGTCTAATCTATCTTCTTCGCTCAAGTGAGTGTACTTTTTCACATTCTGTCCCCAGTGGACATTGAAAACGATTGATCACTGTTCTCTTCATAACAACCTTTTACATATTGGAAAATTGTTATCCCTTCCTCCCCCTCCCCTTGAGCCTCATGCTTAGTCTTCTCTTTTCTAGACTAAACAAACCCAGTTCTTTCAACCTTTTCTTGTAGGTCATGTTTTCTGAACCTCTGATCATTCTTGCTGCTCTCCTTTGCACTCTCTTCAATTTGTCTACATCTTTCTTGAAGTGCGGTTCCCAAAGCTGGACACAGTACACCAGCTGAGGCCTTGCCTATATAGCCTAAAGCAGAGCACGTACTGCTTTTTTCGCTGGTAAGACATTCCAGGTGAAGCACCAAAGAATAAGATTTGCTTTTATCCTAACATTACATCAGCGAGTCATGGTCTTGTGATTGTCTGTGACTTCTCTACAATACTGCTGCAGAGTCGTACCATTTCTTATCTTGTTTCTGTGTATTTAGATTCCTCTTAGCAACTCTAATACATTTCTCTGGCCTTCATTGCATTTCGTCTTTAAGACTTCAGACCATATCTCCTGTTTACCAAGATTGTTTTGTATGCTGATCATATCCTCCAGCAGATGCCTCCATGTTACAAACTGCCATAATTCAAAGAGGTAAGGACTGGTGCGTCTTATGCTGTGATCTGTGACCTGTTACAGTCCCAGGGCTGTATGGCCACGTCATGTTTTTAGTAGCAATGCCATTTGTGCCAGTCACCAGTCCTAGGAGCTCACCATACACGCAGAGATGGAAGTTCTGCCCAGCTCACACGCACATTGCAAGGCATGTGCTGCTGACAGCAGCCCAGTGAGCAACCTCAGCCTTGGTTTCTCTAGCTGGGGAACAACTCTGAGCACATAGCTGCTCTGTTCAAGTGCATCCCATATGACACCAAGCGTGAATCAAATGCACCCTATATATACATTTTATTTGAATTAGCATAGTCTGCTTTTAAGATTACTTCCTCAGGCTGGACTGCTTTGCCTCATATTTTGTCTTCTCCTGAAACTTAATGCAGAAGTCCTCTCAGTTTAATCGTCTACTTTTCTGAAATTTAGTATCCTTATTCTGCCACTTTTCTTACTACTTTCCATCTGTTCAATCCCCCTTTTCATCCTATGGTCAATTTTCCTGTACCTTCAGATTCTTAATCACTTTTTTCCTAGAACTAGTGGCTCTCCCACCATCTCTTCCTTTGCATCATTTTCTGAAAATGACTTGCTATTTCCAACATGTTCTGGGAAGATGATGGACAATTTTTCACTTTTGCAACAGATAGGCAAATCAGTGGTAGGAACTGTCCTTTAGATATTTCTGTAATGGAAGTGTTTAGGTTTGTATACTTCACAACTTCCTCCTCACCATCCAGAAGGATGGCATGTAGTCCAACCCTGCCACATTTTCCCTTGACTTTTTTTTTATCTTTTCTAGCCCCAGACATAGCCAACAGTGCTGTCTCATGCATCTCTCTGAATTTCAAAATAATTACATATCCAGTACTTAAATTCCTATATCAATACTTGATAGGACTAACAGTTGCATTTTTAAATAAATCTACAAAATAATATAAATAAACCCACAAATTTAAAATAAAAATAGACACAAAAATTAAAATTAGTGTACAAAATATGGCTCAATTTTTCAGCCCCCACTCTCTCTGTCCTTCCTTAGCCATACAAACTCCTCTGCATTTGTCTGTCATGTCCTGTTACATCTCTGTGAACCCAACTGTCCTGAACCTGGTGGTGTATTAAGACTGAAACCTGCTTTGGTGTGCTCCTGAAATTCCTAGCATCTGTCTGGAGATGCATCAGCAAAGGGTTTTGTTATCTTCCTTCACTTCTGTCCTCTTATGTTTGGTTTCCCTCATTCACTACCTACTTCCAAGCATTTTCCTGGATCTCTATTTCTATTTTTTGCTTATTTGAGGATCCTGTCAGCAGTGCCCCTCAAAGAAAGTGCAAGCCCTGGCCCCGCAGAAAGCTTTTCAGCAGAGGGATCCCATTTCTGCCTAGCAATTCTCCTTTGTAACATACTGTCTGGTGGCTAAGGAAGCCAAAAACCCTTCTGTCAACACCCTCTGTGCAGCCAAGCATTCTCCTTCAGCCTGTGCGTTTATAATCTCTGGGATCATATTCAGAGCCTCTGTTCTTAACCTCCCAGTGCCGAGCAGCTGCCGGTCATGTGGATCTGGTAAAACCACCAAAGGTCTTCCCTCTCCCATCCTCCAGCATCCCTCAGCCTGGTTCTGCCTGATTTAAAGCCACCTTTCTTCCACGCTCCACCGCTGGCCGCTCTCACCACTCCTCTACAGTGTGTATGTGTGGGGGCCTCATGAGGTCCTCTTAGCAGAACATGATACCCCTATATGTTCCTTGCCTGTACAAAGGTCCTCATAGCTCAGCTGTCAAGCCCGTCTCTCCCATGTCATGTTGCCACCTTCTGCTTCCCCTGTACAAGGCTGTCACAGCCTATTCATTTGTGTGTCTTCTGCCTGAAGACCTCAAAAGGCATTACAGAGTTTTTCCAGTGATAGGTGATACCAGGGGGCAGACGGGTGACATAATTAATGCTGTGTGACCTGGTGAATTAAGAGACAGATTAGAAATAAAACCAGTGACTTTATTCTAGTCAGCAGGCTCCAGTCGTGTCTGAGTCACGGAACATCTGGAAAGGTCTGTTGGGTCTCCTAACTCTCCTACAGATCAGGAAATATTATGAAGCTTGTTTTATACTCCTGGCATGGGTAGTCCAAGAGATTTGTCCTGGGTCACTCAGCAGAAAATTTCCATTGCTCCTTAGCATTATCAGACTAGACTCTGCCACTACCCAGATTTAAAAATGTCAAGTTACCTCTCTTACTTTTTTTATTTTTTGGTTTGCATGAGATGAGATATTTTAAAACATTGTTACTGTGCCATTTATTTGAGGTAATAGGCTTTGCAATTACCAACTTTGTTCACTGGCTGGTTCAGTGCTCTTGGAGAAAGCCTGTCCATTTCTTTACATGACTTCAGTAATATGAAAAAGACGTATTTATTGCAGAATGAAATTCAAATTTTGGAACCTTTTGCTTCAAAGTCATCTACAAAAGACATTTTCCTTCTTGTTTTTATTTTTAATAATGAACTCTTTCCATTGATGAGTTTTTGGCACAGCCCGATTTGAAACCTTACTATTTGAAACAGCTTGCTGATGTTTTCTTAAATTACATCCTCTTGCGGGTCCATAAAATCCTGAAGTTATTACAAATAAATAAATGGAGTTTCTCTTCATGATGTAAACCAGCTTTGAATGAAGTAATTGAGTGGAAGTTTGACTTGGATTGCTTCTGAAAAGCAGCTCAGACCCAGGGCAAAGTTCTGCTTTTCCTCTCTGTGCTGCAGAAATTGGTGAGCAGCTGTTCTAAGTCAACTGAGTGGAGCAAACCCCCGTTGCTTAATGCCTTGTTTTAATTTCCAGTGGGAAACTAAGTATCAGAAAGTCCATACTCTCCACTCCCTTCGCTTTCTCTCACTTTTTCCAAGTAGTATCCTTCACAGTGAGTTGCACAGTCAAGTGTTAAAGCGGTGAGATGTGAGAGTTTTCAATCCTCTCTTGTGCTAGGCATCCTATCCCATCCGGCAATGCAAGGGGCCTCAAGCTTCCCCCGCATCAGTGGAGTTGGTACCTCTATTTAATGACCAGTGCTTCTCTGAGCTGGACCACAAAGCTCATGGCACCAGTGTGAAGACTGGACAGCACAGTGCAGACTCTGCTGTGGGCCATGGGGTGTGAACAGACAGTACTATGAAATTACACCAGCTCTTCACCTGATGCTGTCCCCATTCCTTCCAGCTGTTGTCCTCTGCACTTTCACAGATCCTCATGATTATCCTGGCTAGCCTTTATGTCACTGAGAGGAAAATTAGACCTTCTCTGCTCCCCTGCAAGGGTTCAAATCCAGCTCTGTATCACCTCAAGGAAGGTTTGCTCCATTGCACTATAAGGAGATGCCAAAAAGCCTTGTTGAATGCTTGTGGATCCAGGAAATCTTGTCAGTCTTAGCAGAAAGTTGAACATTTCTTTCACTAGCCTCTGGACCATTGATCACTTATATGTATCATTTTTACTTTGCAGATTTAGTACACTTTTCACAAATATCCACGAACAACCAAAACACTCAAACAGGTAGGAAATATTTTGTGTGTCAAGCAAGCAAACAAAATGCTCACAAATGTGTTTTTTGTAATTATTTCATTAGCTTTACTTATAACTAAGCAATTTAACCAATAATCTCAGCAGTCTATCTCATAATACTGACTGTAATGGTCAGAACAACCCGTTCTCACTTCTGACAGAGGGTCAGACTCTGACACTGAAGCTGTATATCACCTTTTAAATGACAGTGCTATGTGAAAAACCCTATGCAAACATTGGGACTGTTTGCAGAGTGAGGTACTTCCTAGACTCTTGACCAAAATTAACATGTATTTGCCCATAATCTTCATAGGAATGAACTCACAGATAAGAAAAAACACAGAAAAGATGGCAGAGCACTTGGAAGATAAAATGCAAGCTGTATTACAAGATAGAACTTGAAGTTAAAAACCCAATTTGCTAAAAGTTCAAAATAGGTGAAATGTAAGAGTGCAATTCAGCGCAAGCACTATGATTGAGACCTAGGTGCTGTTTGCTCCTTCTCTGTTGAGGTATTTTAGTCTGTTTATGCACTGGCTGCCAGAGGGCTGTCACTCTGGCCCTTCAAGAGCTGAGTGCTCACAACACGGCACACCGCCGTGCTTTGTCCACAGGCAGAGGTTAGCACTGGTCAGAGGCCGATGCTGTATTCTCGCCCCTCTCACCCCCTACTCTGAGAACTGTGAGCTGAAAACTAAAATATTGGCAGATATTTCTTTGTACCTGGAAACACTGTTACTGCAACCCATGGTGGGACATGGGACATCCAAGCCCACTTCTCCCACTTGTCCCAGTGAGATGGGGAGATGGTCCACCACGTCCTGCTCCGTGGTGTGGAGAGGGTAGTGAGTTCAGACAGTTGGGCAGCAGCACGTTTTGGCGGATTAAGCATAACCAGAGATCCTGGCTGGGAGAAAGCCAGTGCATATGGCTTCCAACTACAGCTCCCATGAAACTCTATGGCAGCATTTCAGTGTGGAAATATTTCAATTTTCAGACATTAGGGGGTAGGGTAGGGTATGAAAATGCTTGTTGAAAAACTGAAACTGTTCACAGAAAGCTGATACTTAAACAAATACTTCATTCAGCTGCACTCCAATTTTCTGTCAATAAATAGTTTCAAAAAATTCCTGATCATCCCTAGTCAAGTCTGCAACCCATACTGAGCTTTTTTATTACTCTGAGTACCTCTGAACCAGTTAACCCTGCTGTTTTCTCTTCCTCCACATAAGGTAAAGATTTGTTCACCTCGTGGGATGCTCAGTCAGCCCTTGGCTCCCCACACTGACAGCCAAGTTACAGTTTCAGCTTCACGAAACAGTGTTTATGTAAGAGCTAGAGAGAAAAGACACCTATGAACAAAGGAAAATAATCATATTTGTTTGTGTTATAGAAGCCCTCGGCAGCCCCACTCACACTTGGGCCCCAGTATGTAGTAAAGGGTAAGATCATAGTTGCAGTCTGAAGCTGCTTGCGATCTAATTAATACAAGATGTAACCCGCTGGTGCAAGGAATAGTTGGGAAGGGATTGAGGATGGGGGAAGAGGTCTCATCTTTAAAGAAGGAGAAACAAAGGATAGATTTTTGTAAAATGCCCGATTCCAGCATCTGGGACTTGAAAAATCTCACTGAGTATCACAAAACCAACAAACAATCAGGAGTTTGTAATAAACCTTGAGAGCAGGTAAAGGTTTGACATATTACTTGACATTTTATTTTCTTTTTTTTTTCTTTACATAGGTTCTTCCCGTTTGTGCCTTTAATCGAAAGGTGGGTTAGCAGGAATTATATTGGCCTGTACTTTGGAGTGCTAAATATATACTGTGATTGTCTACTCATGGTACTAGCTGTGGAGGTTGTCTCCAGAAGGCAAGGTTTTGTTAAGGAGTCATAATTGTTAAGAAAGCCTTAAAAACTGGTATATTGTGTACAGTTTTGACAGATCAGCTCTCTGAACCTGTGAATAGAATGCTGAAGGAACAAGTCGGAGGTATGTATCAACCTCCTTCATCTGAATGAGTAGCTGAATCTAAAAATTATACATAAACATTCCTATTTCAGTATTAATTACTTCCCCATGGATTGTCTTTTTGTATGTACTCAGGTAATATGCTTATCTCATCTCAAATTCTTAGCGACTCCCTGTAGCCTCACATGTCCCAGCTCCCATTGGTTTCTAACTACCTGCCCAAATTTCTGGATTCTGGAAAGAGAAACTGCACATTTTCATATTTAATTCACCAGAATAACTTTCCTTTAACAACTCTAGGGAGCAGGGAATAGGAACACGAGTGTGCAGGAAGTTGTATATCAGTCAGAATTACGGTTATGCCTTGTAGTGTCACTCAGCAACATGGTAAAGGTGACAATCTGCTCCCCTAGTCATGTTTCAGGATGTCTTAATTTAATACTGACACACTGGCATGCTCAGTAGGAGTAGTTTTGGTTACTGTTTGGAAACCACCTGTAAAAGAAAAATGTCTGGTAGTACCAAAAGGTAACGGTGATTTAATCTGCAACACTCTTCCCCATGGAAGATACAAAACTAAATTCTGGGCACTGAGACAGTCACAATTTTGTTTGAAAGCGTTCAGTCAAAACAGCCTTTTTTATTTTTTGAAAAATTACAGAGTGGTAACTGGGGAAAAGGCAAAACAAACACAGTAAAAGATTCTTCATCATGACACAGTCAGTGATTGTTTGTGGAGGAAGCTGGAAGAAGGACACCAAAAAAAGCCAATTTTTCAGCAAGATCTTGACTGAAAATTTCCACCTTGGAAAGAGCATACTCAAATCCCAACACTTTCGCATAACATAGTCCTGAAAGCATGTAAATATATTAATGTTTAAAAGTGTTCACAAAACTTGACAGCTGCTACAGGCAGGTGCCTGTTAAATTACCAATCAGTCATTTTTAAAGTACTGCAGTCACTAAATTACAGCTCAATCAGCCTAGGCTGAGAGTGCCAGTCTCTAATTCTAATGATATCAGCATCATTCTTAGAATTGCATAGTTCTAAATACCCCTCAAAACTTTGCCCTAACCTGGTCTAATTCTTCAGGAAAGATAATCCTTCAAAAACAGTACTGAGTTAATACTTCGATAGGATAAAAAGGGATATTTGTGATGCTGATGTGGATGGACTGTCAGTCTGACAAGCCATGAACATGAAATGCAAACTGCTTGTGATCATTTAACTCCTTGGAGCACAGTGTCCCAAAACTAGGCTAACTCAATTTCCCTGCTAGGCAATTGCAACTTGCCCATGTACAATTTTTCAAAAATTTATACATAAATGTGATATATTTCTTCATTTCCTGCCCTGAGTTTACGCAGCATTGCTGCATTTTGCTAAAAAAGCTGCTGTGTTCCACCTCACTCTTGGCTGTTTTCCAGGTGTAATTGAAGTAGTTGTTGAAGAATTCAAGGAGTACCCACTCCACAAAAACTGCTTGCTCAGTTGTTTCAAGACATATCTCTGTTCTAGAGGAAAAGAATGCTTGTATAAGGACTATTCACATTTGTCTACACTTAGTATCTATGCTCTTTAGAATAATAGCATCATTCCCCTTCAGCAGGAATGTAAAACCATAAAACGTGACTACAGGAGTTGCCTGTTACTGAGCTGTGAATCTGCTGTTCTTCGCACCTATTTTGATCGCTGCTTCCTAATCAAATCCAAGTGACAGGTCTCATGTGGCTCAGTAGAGCTCCCAAGCTTGCAAAGCTAGCATGAAAGGAATGCAGGTCCTCCTCTATGCTGCTGGTATAAACTATATGCAGTAAACGTAAGCTAGTGACCTAAAATATTTTGCAACTCTGCAGGCAAGAAGAGCTTGAAAACCTTAGGCTGCAACATTAATATTTATTTTGATAAAATAACATCTCTTTTTCTAATATACAGGTTATTAGAATAATAGGGGATCTGAACACTAAAGAAAGGGTAAGCACTGAACAATTTTGACTGGCATCTGATAATCGCGAAGGATATTTTTGGGAAGAGATTTTTTTTAAATTATTTTTCAGATCTTAAGCCTCCCCTCTCATGCTGTGCACGGATTTAGTTCTTTCCCTTAGCCCCACCAAAGACTTTGCATGCTTTTGTGAAGACGGGTTTTTTCCCCAAGTCTTCACTGAAGCTTGTTCATGACTTCGAGAAGAAAGAAGAGATGGGCATCCCTCTTCTAACCAGGCAGCCCAGTTTCTGTAAGGTTTCTCCAGATGAAACTATTTTCTCCATTAGGACCTGCCATAGGCTTACCAGCCTGCATCAAAGCGCTGGCAAGGAAGTGCCTGGGGAATATGAGGAAATACCTTTATTGTACCTTGGATAGTTTGTCTGCTTTACAAATACAAGGTAATGTAAACAGGAGCCTTTCTACGTATGTCATAGCAAGGAGACCAAGACTATTGTGGAAGGTGCTAGTTTAATGGCTCTGGCATGCAGCCAACAAAAGGTTACAAGGTCACACTGTTTCCAAAGGCACAGGGTGCAAGCCTGGTGCTGGAGGAGAGGTGGCCGTTACATGCACTTGTGTAAAACAGAGCGTCCCACCAGCTGCTATGATTTATAGGAGCTGTGACTGTGCAAGACAGCATCAAAACCAAGAGAATACAAAGGCTTTATGCCTCTCGTATCCCTGTTTGCAGTCATGCATTCTGCTTGCTTCTCTTTTGGATCCTCTAGCTTTTCATTTAAATATTAAAGGCTTAGTCCCTGAACCAGCTCAGACTTTCTTTGTTTAGAGACAGTTGTCTGCTTTCTTAGCCATGGACTGGTTATGAGTCAGCTTTGCACATTTTATTTATTGATACTCCAAAGTCAATCAAGGAGATGACTGTCTCTTTTATGCCTTTACCTCAGTAAAATGTTATTGCAATACGTTAATCCATATGCACTAGTCTCAATTGTTGGGTCTATAGGTCTGAGCTACCTACTCATCAGCTGGGATCCAAAAGTAGATGTACACCTGCAATTTTCTACTGTAATACAGGAAAATACATACAGATAGCCCTGTACAGCAAGGAAAGGAAAACCTACAAATCCTTCCTCATAAAACTGTAATCTTTACTTGTGATATAGATATCAGCGATACAAACAGAAGTACTCAGATCTTGTAGACAAGGGCTCATAGCTGCCTAGCAAAAATGGGGCCATTCTGCACCCAGCTCAGTGAAACCCTTATTACACATCTGTTCAGATGCCACCGGTTGCACATTGGGATGTCCTTCAGCCTGAAGGCTGATGCTCTCCTGAGCAGGGACCACGGGCATAACTGCTCTGGGCTTCCCACATCGAAGGGTTCGAAGCAGGGGGAGCCAGGCTCCAAGCCTGGCAATCATGCTCTCTTTTCAGAGAAGATAAAAGCAGCGGAGGAGAGTTACAGCACAACCGCAGCATCTCAGTTGTTAAACAGTACTTGAACACAATGTGTTTCTGGTTAGTTTAAGGAAGGATAAACAAGATTTAGTATCTGGCAATGAACACAAGTTTTTTTCTTGCCCTGTAAATGATATTTGGATTCATTCAGTTTCATGTAGCTTCCACTCACGTAAGACTCCGTTCCATTTCCTAATTTTCCATCTTCCTTATTTCCTAAACATAAGTTGTTGAGCTAATGAAGTAAAACACTCTGAGGTTTGGTTTTGGCTCTGTGTGCATCTGTGCTCTTTTACTACCATAATTCAGTGAGACAAGTTTATTGTCCTAAAAAACACTAGCACCTATTGTAGAAGTATAATAAAAAAAGAAAGATTGCTTTAAGCAGCACATTTGCTGCAGAGAAGACCAAATGCTACCTATTGACATTTTGTTTTCCTCAAATCATGTTCCCCTTTTCATTCCATAGTGGTCAGTAAACATGCAAGTCTGTAGGCAAAATGAGCTAGATTAGGGTTTAAGGATCAGCTTCTGCAATGGGCTGCATCAGATGGAATTCATTCTTCTTATTAGCTTTCAGCTGACACTTACAAGCCTGAGCTCAGGACTCTGTTTGTGCAAGGCACATTAAACACTGTGAATGCAACCCCTGCCCCAAGGAGCTTGCAGCTCAAAAAGACAAGTATGCAAAGATAAGCCAGATAAAAAGAAAAGCCTATGACTTTGCAGAAAACAAAGCCAAGATCTGCCTTTTCTAAATCAATGTGCAAAAAGCCAACACAAATGAGAGGTCGATTTCTGCATAAGAACCGACTTAAACGTTTCTACACAAATAGGTCACGTTCAGCACAAGGCTGGTCCTCCAGCTGAATGCCTGTTCAAAAAAAATCCCACCCCCCCCAAATCTACAGCTAAGTAAATAAACTACAATGACCCCAAAATAAAATGTGAAGCACTCTGTTTTTCAAGGCTCACAAAACAAGATTTTAATGACACATATGGTCTTTATTTGACCCATAATTATTCTTTGATATATAGTGGCAAGACTTTAACTTACTGATGGAATAACATCTTCATGTAACCCATCCTATTGCTAATGAAATAATCAAGCTTTCTCTCCTTGTATCTGTTTGAAAGGCTATGTTCAATAGCAGGTCTTGGAATATTTTACCAGCAGGGAAATGACGCAAAAGTGGCACACAGATAGAAGCCAAACAGGAGTCACTCTGTCGCACTTGTTCCCTGAAAAAAAAATATGGGTCTGGCTCAGCACAGGTAATGAGGCAGTTGCTTACTGCAGCAGACTCTTTAGGAAAGAAAGTGCCCTCTGCTAAGTTGTTTACGCGAATAACGCAAAAGCCCAGTTGGCATGGGCCAGAGGTGGTGGTAAGCTCCTTGAAAAAACACACTTCCTGCTCCTTTCCTGCCTGTTCTCCCTCAAGCGCAGCAAAAGCAGCAACTTGAGGTCCTCAGGGCTTGCTTCCCTTGACCCTGTCCTCAGCCTTGCTGTGACAGAAGCAGCCTATCCCCAGGCAGGTCCAATTCTTCATCTGTAGGCAGCAATTCAATCCTGCCTGCACTACCGAGGGCCTTGGCTGTATTTCATGAGTGAACTGGGGGAAAGTCTAGATCATAGAATCATAGAATCACGGAATGGTAGGGGTTGGAAGGGACCTCTGGAGATCATCTAGTCCAACCCCCCTGCTAAAGCAGGTTTGCCTAGAGCAGGTTGCACAGGAACGCATCCAGGCAGGTTTTGAGTATCTCCAGAGAAGGAGACTCCACAGCCTCCCTGGGCAGCCTGTGCCAGTGCTCTGTCACCCTCACAGTAAGGAAGTTCCTCCTCATGATGGGGGTGAGGGGTGGTGACATTGGTCCCTTCTCTTTCAGACCAGTTATTTCCATGCAGCTGAGTGTTTAAGAATCTGATTGAGAGTAATTAGTGCATTTCGCAGTGTTAAGGACTCTCTCAATTTCCCGTTACTTTCTACCTTTGTGAAGCAGCTCTGCCATTAAGTGGCAGAGGTATGGTCTCTCCTTTTTGTTACATTCACTGATGCCAGGTTTGTGATACTCTGTGGCCTTCAGCATCCTAGCAGACTGCATTAAGCAGTAGAGGGATCAATCTGATACTAATTTGAGTTTTTATTATATTTTGTTTAAACAGTTATACAAATTCAGCAAGCATCTGTTTGGAGCATCTTTGGCACAGTTCAGGGAAACTGTATTTCACTCAGCTTTCATCCTTCATTTGCATTAAAAATTACTCAGTGAAGGGGCAGGAACAGACATAGGTATATACAATGCGTGTGTTACATATGTCTTTTTTCCCCTGATGGGTAGGGAATGCTGAGGGGATGCAATTTTAAAAGCCTCCCACTTAGCCTGCTTTTTCTGCCCCAGTCTAACTAAAGGAGCTGCACAGCCACAGCTGTTTGATACAGTGAGATAACCATGTGTAATCCTCCGAGGAGGAACAGGCAATCCTCCTCTCACATCCCAGCAAATCCATACTCATCCCACACTCTACTCCATCAGACAAACTGAGAAGTTCCACCCTCAGTCCTCCAGGACCCAGTGGGTCCACAGACCCTCACCTCCAGCACACAAGTGAGGGGGACCCAGGAGATGTAGGGGATCAGTCAGTGGCTAGTCAGGTTTTTCAGCAGGGATACGATTCAGCAGATCTGCATAAGATGCTGAAATCCCTGTATAAATTTTGGGGGGCAAGGGAAGTAAAATTCTGTTCTTCCTTGCATCAGTGGGGACCAGCATGGTGCACAGCTGAGATAACAGAATTCAGCTCACTGTATGTCAAAGTAAAAAAAAAAAAGAGAAATTATTCACGTTTTGTTTTGCAACTAGTCTTAGAAAAGGAAAGTCAAGCATGAAACATGAAATATTCATTTTATTTGTCAATTTGCCAATTTATTTTTATTTGTTTGTCAATTACTAAGAGAGAGAATAACATTTTTTGCTAACAAAATATTTTATCTGCAGGGTATGTTGCATCTAAGTAGATCTATGTATACCCCTTTATTTCCAGACATAGAGAGGACAAAGAAGAATTGTCTTGCACTTTTTTCAGATGCAGCAATTTCCCAGGTGGGAATTTACTATTGAGACTTACAGCTAACATATTGAAGTGTATTAAGAGGGTTTAAGGCTTCCATTTATCTTCATTAAAACCAGTTTGAGTTCGAAAGCTGACTTGAGGATAATTTTTCATATGGAGCGAGAAGACCAGTTTCACCTCAGCTCTTCAGCTGACTTAGGCAGTGATTTCAGACAAATCCCATCAACTTGGGATATGAAAGGTGAGGTTAATAGCACATTTCTCTTTCCAAAGTACTCTAATGTCACTTCAGAAAAACCTCTGTAAAGGAATAAGATAGCACTGTAAATGAGTTGCGTTAAATTCTCTTGTCTAATGATTCAGAATCTGGGCAGATGAACACACGTATACCTAATCTGTGCCGCAGGTTTTATAAACCGGGAGACTGTGTGCAGCTCTTACAAAACTGTGGAGCATTTTGTAAAAAAAACCCACAAACCTGCTGTTTATAATAAAGATTTTTTCAAAAGCATATATAAGTAAGTACAATAACACAAACTTTCATGTCAGCTACTGCTTGGGAAATTACATCCTTCCTGCATCTTAAACCAAAAATTACATATCCTCACAGTCTTGTGCAGATAAGCATAACAGTGCAGTGTTATGCTGCTGGATGAAGGTGAAGACAAGGAGTGGTGTCCTCTGCAATTTTACCTTTGCCCCTTCACACACTGCTCAAAGTGGCACTGTGTCCCTGAGGCCACCCAGAACACCCAAGGTTGTGCAGGAAAGGAGCCAGGAGAAAAACACAGTCCTGACCCCTTCACGTCGCCACCAATCCGCAGGTGAAAGCAACAGGATTAATGCTGCTGAAAGCAGCAACAGAGAGCACATGTGTCCATGGCAGCCTCCATCATGTCAGAGTGCAGCCCAAAGCACAGCAAAATCAGCCCTGCAGCTTGCAGTCATGCTGAGCTGCCGCGGGTGGTGGCATGGACATAGGGGACAGTGGATGGGGAAGGTATAGGTGACTGGGAAGCTGCCTGGGTACCCAGTGCTCAGCACTGCAGTTCTCTGCTTGGTCCTTAGCAAAACGGAAAGAGTGTGCCGTTCTTTTTTTGGCTTACAAATAGTCTGTGGACAGATGCGGCTGGGAACCGGCACCCAGCAGAGATCATAAATAAACACTTTGTCCTAAACCTCTGGATTTTTGATCTGTTTTGAAAGAGGGCAACAGGACATCGCATTTTTGTTCTTCAACTGCTCTGCCTGAGAGCACTGCAGTGTCTGACATGAGCACTGCACAATCCTGCCATCATTTGTGCTACAGACTTCACTGTTCCAACATGTCTGTTGGTGCTCAGCATCTTATGGGAACCTCAAGTGAAGCAAGACTGGAGTAAAGGTGCCTTGAAATGACCTGAAGCTAAAGGTATCTCAACTCTCTGTCTCCAATTGGAACGGATCTCTTGGACGATATACCTCATAGTGTCTTGAAAACTTTCTGTCTCCATTTTGTCTCCTTAAAATGTATATAATTATACAGACTTCCCTTGCCAAATGCTGTGAAATGTACATATGAAAACACTATGTGGGAATAAGGTGGTTTTGTTGTTGTTATTACTGCTGCTGTTTGTGCATTTGCACTAAAAGTAAAGTTACTGTGCCAGGCCATCAACCAAAAAATCATACTACAAAAACATGAATGTGTGATTAATCCCAAAAAAGTAAATTCACGTGCTCCAAGTTGAGCAAAATACCTTGTAGAATTAGTTCGGACTCTGCAGGCAACACTTGCAAAATTCAGCCCCAATTTTTCATTGATTCACCCTTTAAACAAAACCCAACTTTGATTTCAACTGCTTTTCAGTGATGCTGTGAAAGAAGCCAAAACACCTTCTCAGGGATTATGCCAAGCAGTAGTTTTGAACAGGTTTGGGGCAATATTCAATGAACTGTAACTAATCATTTTCATCTTATCTCCTACAGAGTCATTGCATTGGAATGATGTTTGGCTAATTTTCCAAAGGACACATTTACTATGGATTGTTCTACATAGCTGTCAGGAGCCACAGTGAGCCAAAACATACTCTGTCAAGGGAAGTGTTTGGTTGATGAAATTATAAATAAGTCATCAACCAAAAGTCTGTTAAAATGAATCATCATTAAATGTTTCTCTAAATACATCGTTTAATCTCAAACTCCAAAATAGGAACTGCAAGACCGTCTTTCCCTACCTCACTCACAGATCTCCTCTTTGAACACATCATGAGAATATTAAGTTAGTTAATTTAAGCTATATGTGCATGCGAGCACATGCAGAGAAGCAAAGACTGTGATATGTTTTACATAAAGCAGGCCATTGTGCACTGATTATAATGTGTAAAGAGGAAATATGTTTATACCACAATCTATTCTAAACTCAAATAGGCAGCAGTACTCTGTGTTTATAAATATAAATGCAAAACCTATGTTAAAATAATGTTAAGGGTCTGGATTCTAACCACAAAAGCCAGGAAATTCAGAGCAAACCTTGAAACTTTGGGCCTGATTCTGATTTCTTGCTCTTGCCACGTAACTCCAGTGTCTCCAGCAATGGTTTGTATTGGAGAAAACACAGTATTATCATATTTGGCTCTGAAGGCTAGATACAAGAAAAGGACATAGGCAGCTGTGACAGCATCCCCCAGGGCTTCTCTTAATCTAATGCAGTGCGTATATGCCTATGTGGGTATGTGCAGGAGGGGAAGGATGGAAATGTGCAGTCTTGGTAAGCATGTCCTCAAAACTCTCTTTTGTCCTCCAGGACATACGTAGACTTTACAGAAAGCTTGGAGCAAGCTGAATATGATCAGTCTTTAGAAGGTGTTTATACAATTAATATTTCTTATGCATAATTTGCAACATTATACTACTACATTTTAAGGAAACTATAACAAAGCAGCACAGCCAGGGATGCCCCTATTGAGATATACACCTGAAATATTAATCAAGATACTTCAGTGAGGAAGAGGGAGGAAATGACCTAACCCTCTGCAGTCCTGTGTGGAGTTCTAGACCACGATCATGACAAGCAAAGAAATTCTGATAAAGGCAAGAACAAGGCTGGGTCGTTCCACTTAAACCAGGCACGGACATGGCAATGAAGAATGGTTGGTCTGGTAGCCACCTCAACAACAGGAGCACATGTTGTTTCTGGTCTATTGGCAGAAGTCAACTAGCCATCCACATGGTGTTGCTGCCACGTTCGAACAGCCAAGAAGGATCCCTACTGTTATAGAGTGTTTCATGTTTTACCTTTCTGCAGCCTTGTTCCTCAAAATTCCAGATACACATTCATTAGTAAAACTGGTTTTGAATATCTAATTTTCCTTCGCAATAAGGTTGGTGCTCTGCTGATTAGAGCAAAACCTTCCTTGAGGGGTAATCTTCTGTGAGTGTCTTCTAGACAATGCATTGTGGAGTTCATGGGTATTTGTAGAATAATCCAGTATTGATCTGGCAGGGACAGACAAGAGGTCAAAACAAGTGATCAAGTTACAGTAGGATATCTCTCTCAGTAAATCATTGCCCAAGATCAAGGGTCAGTCTCAGAGGTCACATTGAGTTTTCTGAAAGAGCCCTGAAATGGTAGTTTAGGTAGAATTTAAACACTGAAGAGAAAGTGAGACAACCACAAAAGCACATCCAACTGCTTTGCTCTCAAAGAGCTATGGATGCCTAAGTATGCAGCAGCTGTGTAGCACAGATCCCATTAGCTCTGCTTTCATGGTGGCTAGGCACCTCCACCTTGACTGGCCTGAACCTGCCTAAAACAAAAAGTTGACACCCAACTTTCCTGTGATAGCTGATGGCTGGTAAACCTCCTGAGAGAGAAGAGAGACAAGATACACACCCTGCTCATCCTGGGGCAATCCACACTCATGCCCTGCCACGAACCCAGCGCTTTCCTACAGACTGCACCGGAGGTGCTTAGACATTCTTTGCATTGGACCTTTCTTCTGGGCTGGAAGGCAAACAGCACAGTCAGATAGGAAGGAAACAGTGTCCACATCTGTGTCTTAATAACAACTGGCAAGACTGACTCCCAGGTCAGGCAGAGAAAGGGCCCAGTGTCACAATCCTCCAAACCTCCACTGACAAATCTAGAGAGGAGAACTGATGGGCTTCAAAAACAGGCTGTCCTTCTCACTTCATACAAAAGAAAAGGCAGTTCAGTTCATAGACTGTGTGAAAGAGGGGAAAAGAAGCATGACGAAATAATAGTGGATGCTGGTAGAGTCCCAAAACACATAAAGAAGAGTGGAATATACATAGAGGAAGTGTTTCAAGAGTGGGTATATTTGCTTAGATACATATCATTTTCAAAGGATTTGCAGAAGGGGATCATGTTAATGCTTCTGTTCCCAGTTAATGAATATAATGCTTCTGATGTTTCTCCTACATTTCTGTACTATCCATCAAACAATATATAACGAGACACAACTTCAGCTGCAAATACACCGATCATCTTTCCATGAATAACATTCAGACACCTTATGCAATCAAGGATCGTTGCTTTACTAGCCAGTACTAAAGTTCATTACTGTAGAAAACCTGAAAAAATGGGCATGTGTCATTTGCTATTAATTCTCAGTATATTTAAAACAGTGCTTTCTTTCAGATGAGCTTATTCATGAACTCAGTGTCCTTACTAAGTAAAACAGTAAAATGCCTAAAAAAAGAAATCTAAAAACCATCATAAGTGTGTATGGAAATGAAAGGATTAGGACTGTAGTCCCAGTTGACATACTCCAGTGAAAGCCAGGTATCGACTCAACTAAAACAGGCTTCCGTGGGCAAAAAACTGGTGGAAGAAAACTCAGGATCAGTCCATTGGTCCCAAAGAATAGCAAAGAATATGCTAGGAAACTTGTTCTTTATTAAAAAGTTGTAACAAGACACACTGTACAAATAAGTGTGCCAGATGACAGCATTGCTATATAAGGCTGGATATAGAAGCCAAATGCAGAGATAGAAACCCTGCCTTCAGCCAAATACACCAACACAGATCACCACAAAAGCAAAAGGAAGGTTTTAAGTAAATAATGTTGTCCTGCATCAGCCAATTTGACATACTGATACAAGCTGAACTTGAGCAAGACAGAAATCTCCCAGAAGAATAATATTCTTGTCTTCCTGTGAGGAGAGTATGTTTGCATATACTGCAAGTGTTGTTAATGTGTCCTTGGAGATCTATACACGACTTCTATTGCATCTAGATGGAGATGTCTCCTTAAACGTGTACTAAAGTGTTGAGTTTTTGTAATATGCCCTTTCTACAAAGAACTGAGAATCAAAACCAAATAATTCTTGATCTAGACTTAGAAAAGGTTTTGATGTTCATTAAAGATTTATATTTCTCTTATCAGTTTTATCTGACAAAGACTAGATATGGATGGTTAGGCTGACAGATAAATAGATATGCTTAAGCCAGAGATTAGCAAATCTGATAGTCTGCCTGGAGACCCTGTGAACTTCATCACAATGCTTATCACCCTGTGCTGAAAGCAGGCCTCAAGACCACAGTCCACAAGTTAGGGATATGGTTGCTTGACTTCATGTAGTTTATGGTTTTCAGGCTTTATTCCACTTGTCATCATGCTCATATAAATCTGGAATAACTCCATTAGGGATTGCTATGTTACTGAGTGAGCCTAGATTTGCATCTCTGGAAAGAGATTCAGGCTCATGCTGCATGGGCCCTTACTTGGTAGAACACAGAGTGAGAGAGCATGGTCAGACTCCTCGTTTGTTTACTGTCTGCTCCCGATAAAGGAGTTACTAGTGAACTACACATAAACAAAATAAGATTATTCAAAACTAGTACTAAAATTAATTACATTAAGAACTAGTTACACCTCAAAATCCGATTCAAATCTTCTAAGAAGAAAAATATTAAAAGGTTAGAGTTTTCGCAGGTTTTTATAATAGCCACATAAGAAAACATCTAGATCCTTATCAACTCCGTATTTTTTCTTTTGCTTCATAATATTTTTAAACATTTTCCACAAACTATTTGTAGATAATTAATTTTTTTGTATCAATTCTTTGACGGTAAACCACTTTGCAGTTTCTGTGCCATACCCTAGATTGCTTTTCAGTGGAGAAATTGCACAGGTTTTTTCACTGATAATCCACCCAGTGATCTATCACCAAGGGATAATATAGATCATAAAACAATTGTTTGGACTTGCAAGTGTCAGACATTTCAGAGTGCATGAGTGCCATCAAGACAGCTCCTGCTACAGTGTTAAATTTCTGGTTCAGGTTGGAGATAACATTGTGCTGCTCAAAGGCTCAGTTGGAGAAGAAATCAATAGTTAACAGATGAATCTCACTGAAATCACCAGGACAGAGGAAGATTACACAGAGTCCTCACTCCAACATGGAATGTGAAGGAAGGATAGATGCATCTTAGAGATAAGGAGGAGTGCAGTACCCTATCTATCTGTTTCTGGAGCCAGAATTATTCTCAAAAAGATGCAACTTTCATCTGAATCAGGAAGCTAGCCTAAGGGAAGGAAAGCAAGAAGGTATGAAACCCTCATTAACTTCTGAACATGATGAGGAAGGAAGGAAGGAAGGAAGGAAGGAAGGAAGGAAGGAAGGAAGGAAGGAAGGAAGGAAGGAAGGAAGGAAGGAAGGAAGGAAGGAAGGAAGGAAGGAAGGAAGGAAGGAAGGAAGGAAGGAAGGAAGGAAGGAAGGAAGGAAGGAAGGAAGGAAGGAAGGAAGGAAGGAAGGAAGGAAGGAAGGAAGGAAGGAAGGAAGGAAGGAAGGAAGGAAGGAAGGAAGGAAGGAAGGAAGGAAGGAAGGAAGGAAGGAAGGAAGGAAGGAAGGAAGGAAGGAAGGAAGGAAGGAAGGAAGGAAGGAAGGAAGGAAGGAAGGAAGGAAGGAAGGAAGGAAGGAAGGAAGGAAGGAAGGAAGGAAGGAAGGAAGGAAGGAAGGAAGGAAGGAAGGAAGGAAGGAAGGAAGGAAGGAAGGAAGGAAGGAAGGAAGGAAGGAAGGAAGGAAGTGTCCTTAGGACTTCAAATGTCTGGGAAAGTGAGAAAGAAGAGGGTAAGATTTTTCTCCCAGGGGACAAGATAACTTTTAAAGGAGTTTCTTGCACAAGGAGGACAGACAGCAAGCCTTAGACTTGGCCCAGCATTTGCTCAGCTTTTCAGACATCTCTCATGAAGTTTCACAGAGATATCTAAGTTCTGAGAGCTCTGTTTGTTCTCTGTGGTCATCTAAACTTTGAAGTTTGCCCAGACTAATCACCAGGGTGCCACTTGCAGGTTTTGCTGGATAGACACAGTTCAACAAGCAACAGGTGTGTGACTATGAAATCTTTGCCTAGAAACACTAAAATTCTATTACATCGAGTGGCACAAAGTCTGGGAGTTCAGTATGTCAGCCTTATTTAGTGAACTGACACAAATTTCAAGCAGCTCTCAAGATACTAAAGTGTTTAAAATAATTGTAGATACAAGACAGGCTGCTAGATTTCGTTCTTCGAACTATAATTTTGTATAGAAAGTGCTCACACCAGGGCATAGATTATTCATAATCTGGATATTTTTAGAAATTTGTGTGATTCCTTTTTCTCTCAAAGAAAGTCTGAAAGGCTCATTTTCGTACCCGAAAATACATTCAAATCTTGTGGAGGAAGTCCCTGTCTTCAGGGACATGGTGCTGTCTTCATTCCCATTTTCCACAGTGGTTTCACTCTTTTCTGTCTTTGATGTGGTCTCTGGCACCTTGAAAGCGAGTAAGCCTATCTCAGCTCTTGTGTGCCAGCAGTTCAATACCCTCAGCCACCATGTCAGTACCTACGGCCGAGAGCTGGGGTTGGGGAGTAGGCGGAGGGGTGTGAGGGACATCTTGAATTCCATCCCTGCACAGCCTAACTTCCAATTCTGAAATGAACAGCACAGCAGTTAGCCAGAAAGCTTTACCACCAGAGTCAAATAACATCCAAAAAATTGGGATTTACGCACATGTCAGAGACTGATTGCAGCTTGTCAGACACTCCAGGCTAAGTGATTTTAGAGCAATTTCTCCAATTACCAGTCTTTTTGTTTGTATGGACCACCATGAGCAGACACCCAGAAATCCTACCACTCCATTAAGGACTTGGCATAATATATACACTTGCATATACACATATGCACGCACAGACACACAAAAAAGAAAAAATACCGTAACGGCTGCAATTTCCTACTTCATTGACTGGATTAATTTTTTTGAGACTGGTTAAATAGACGCTGTGCTGGGTGGTTAGTGATTACCATTTTTCTGTAGCATTAGGGCACTTGACATTTTCATTCCTCAGTGACTTCAGTTAAAAACAAATAGGTCTACCTGCAGTCCACATCTGATCGCCAGATGGTCTCTGTGCCTATGAAGCTCCCATCTCCAAGTGAATTCAAATGACCTCACACATACATCTTCAAACATTGCTATCTGACCACAAAAATGTATGGAAAACGCAACATCTGTACATGTCTGCATTTAAATCCCTGTTGTTTTACAAAATATATTGCTTGTCATCCTAAAGTCTAAAGTGTCTTAATGATCTGCAGGGGGAGATGCAAATGGTAGCCTATGAGTTTAGAGGTTGTTTGTTGCATTAAACCATTTCATTTCAACCAAAGGTCAAAAGATACAAAACTATTCATTTGAATCCACTGAAGCCAACAAATAGGTCCTGTTAAGTACTCTAAATGGTCCCAAAAGCACAGCTGTGTGTGACTGCATGTCTCTGTCTTGTGTGTATTATTTGTGTAGCTGATGCGTCCAAGCAGTTAAAATAAACTTGAGATCTTATGAAACCATCACTAAAACTGTGGAGTTGTTTTTGCCTACGTAACAAAGCATGAAGAGTAACACAGCTTGTAAGACCTATCGTTGTTTCAATGGAATACCTTGTCATATCAACATCATTGGACATGTAAACCCAACAAGACAGCAAATACAGGCCTACTCAAACAGCTGGATGAAAAAACAGATAGGGTATCACATTTTCCAAACTACAACAGACTTCTAGGCCAATTAAACACGGTTAGCTTTGAATGGGAGAGGAAATAGTTTTCTTTGCTGTTAAATGTCAAAAAGAAAAAAAAGTCCTCGAGGCATAAAAGCCCTGTTCGTTTTTTGAAACTTGTTAAAATTAATCAACCCTGTGTGAACTTTTAACCAAAACAAAACATCAAAAATTATAGGAATACATAGGAGAATATCACTGGAAACACAGAGGAAGAAAAAAAAAGATATTTTGAGTTATACAGTACTCAAATGAGTAAGAGATTTTTCTCAAGATGACTTAACCAATCAGCATGGAAGAACATTTCCTTGTTAGTATTAGTGAAATATTAATTTGAACAAAAAAAGGCGCTGTTTTATTATTACTACACTCTTTTAAGTTCAAATGCAAACATGAGAGGTTGGGCTGACATATTTTTCACAGCAAACCCAGTCTGCAACATTTAAATTTCAAACTGGTTTCTTTTTTTTTTTTGCTTATGAAGCAAACTTAAATTTCAACAGCTGAGAACTATGATTTGCCTTCTGTGAAATTCATTAAGATGACTGCTTACCAAGCAGGAAATGCCAGTCTAAGTTATTTGTCCCTTCTGCTTTAGTGTGACTTCATTTTAAAAGGGAAGAAATCATATTTGAAGGCCCTCAGAAAAGCAAGCCACCCCGAAGTTCAGGCATGCCAAGTTTCCTGCACCGATGCATGTTTAGCTCCTTCAAAAACCTTCATCACACAGCAAAGTCAATAGTGGCCATCAGGAAGTAAAGAAAACATTGGAGAAATTCGGTTAATCTATCCTAGTAGACGAGGTCATGACAGGACCACGTGCATAAATAGCAGAGGTATTATTTTCAGATGTAGATGTCCCAAGTAGGAATGGACCAGCTGGGGAAAGGCTTCCTTCCAAGTTCCCTGAATAAATGGCAGCTTTTGGCTAGGGAGAGAGCGCGCTGAGATGTCTTACTTTTCTATCAGGGTCATCTCAAGGGGAAGTAGGAGCAAACTAATGATACCAAGAAAATCTCTCCCACTATACCTGATGGGTGGTAGTGCGTAGGAATGGGAGAAAAGAAGGGGAAAAGCTGCTTTTTTTACTTGCATATGTTTTCATTCTTATTGTCTTCTTTTGTCTGAAGAAGAGACGTGTATGAATACTCACTATGCAGTTTGCAGTGTGGCTTTTTAATACTGAACTCAGGCTCCTTCTGCCTGTGGACGTAAGATCTGCCCGATTGCTATGCATTTTAATTCCTTGACAGTGTAGGGATTAACCACCTACTCTCTAAACCAAGCAAACACAGCCAGACCAATGTCCTGAAGGGTTTTTCAATGATTCTGTGGCACCTGACATTTTAAAGCATTTGGGTTTAGATTCTTTTCGTACTCTGGACTTGCAGCAGCAACCCACAAGCAAAGCATTTCTGTTCCCTTGAAGCCACTTTTGCAAATACTTTTTGCACTCTGTGTCATATGTGAAGAGAGGATGATATAATTGAGCTTGCTTTAGAAAAAAATCAAACTGACATAATATTGCTAGTAACTTGACAGTTTTATGTCAAGTCTTCCCCAGAAAACCCAAGCTGATCCCACAGCTGAAGACAAGCAAAGGTTAGGTGGAAGGTTTAGGCTCTAGGACTCCTAGACCCAGCCTTTCAGGGGTTCAGCCATATTTAGCTTGCCCTTTGACATGACCCAGGCTTAAACAATAGCTTTGTGGGTATGCTAAATGGCCACATCTTGCCAGTTGCTGCCAAATTAATGAGCCCACGTCATTTTTAGTTTACAGTTCAGTCATAAAGCAGCCAAGTGGAAAATGAGGCAAGGACCGTTAAGGAGTGTCACGCAAATTTTCAAAGAGTATAGTCCCTAATTCCTCACTGCCCCTTTCAGAAGTCTCTAATCATCGTTCTCTTTCCTCTCTTTGCTTTCTTCAGATCCTCTAAAGATCCCCCTCACTGTGCAAAAGAGACTGGCCAGAGAAACTAGATGCTGGTGGCTCAATGTGAGAGAGTCAAGGAGGAGTAAAATGCAACCTGCGCTCATGATTTGCACAAAAACTAAAGTAATCTGAGTGGTCACCTGGGCTCCCCAGCTCGCAGTGGGGGGATATGGGCAGAATGCAAGTGTTTCCTAACTGGAGGAGACAGAAGCAAAGGGAAGCTTTCATGTAAAAAGGGATTGTATTAAAGGGAATCCCACCCAGAAAAATGCTCAGAGACAAGCACAGTGTAATTTTCCACTCCCTTACATCAGTTACAGGCAGAAGAAACTTTCTCAGTGAAACCTAGCTTCCCACCCCCACTCTCAAAACTGTTTTCTTGATCTGTGATTTGATCAAAATCCCAAAACTCAGTTCAGAGCTGAAAATATTTCTGCTTCAACCCTTCAACGATACACATCCTGTGCAAGTGCATTTACTTGCTTTCAATCTGAAACCACACAAATCTTGCCAGTTTTCCAGTTTGACTTTGAAACTTCGAGCAGCTCAGCTCTTCCTCATCTTGCACAGCTCCCACCTGTGGTTTACCTCCTCATGACTGCTGTGCAAGCATAACTCCTTGTTCTTAATCCTTCTTCTTCCATATCTTCTGTCTCTATTTCTCAGCAGCTATGGACCTCACCCTTCTACCCCACAGCCTGGGCTTCTACCTTGGAAATGTCTCTGCTCCTCTAAGTTTAACTGTTGAATCTTGTTCTTCCAGGTGTGGCCTCACCTGGATGCACAGGACTCCCTCCTTCACAAGTGTCAGGGATCAATGTTCACGTAATCCTCAGGCAGCCTCGCTGATTCCCTATTCTACTCAAATTTGTCCTTGTTGTTTTTAAAGCCTGCCTCAGGCATGCCTCAGGCTCTCTCTTGCAATTTCTCTCTCTCTGTTCTTCTTCTTGCTCTTCCTGATTGTCTAGCTTTGTGTTTCCTGTGTCCCTCCAGGACCTAATATGTGTATTCCTTGAAAATTTTTCAAGGACTATTCATTTGAACAAAAAATGTCTTTACTTCCTGCTGCGTTCACATCCTTTTGGCATGAGAGTAGAAAGTGAATTTGCTAGTAGGAAAATTTGCAAAAGCAGTAAATTTGAAGAATTTAGGTCAGAATATTTTCAGAACATGAATGCTGGAGTCTTAAATATGAGTACTTTCAAAGACACTCAATTCTAGGAGGTACGTACTTCTGATTGGGAAGCAGAGTAGTTGTCACATGACCTCTGTGCCCATCCAAAATTTGAAACACATTTCACATTTTAAGCACAGAATTTTCTCACGGAACTTCTTGCAAACCATTTACAGGCCCTGGGTTAGATTGTGGTGCTCCACCACATGCCCTAAATAGAGAGCAATTCAAGGCCACACAGGAAGAACCAAAGACAGAGCCCATCTAAGAAATATTCTTCCCCAAGGCTGCTCCCTATATGTGGAGGTGAACAGCTGGTAGGAGCAAAAATATTTAAGAGTACAGAAAAAGTTCTTCAGACTGTCCCTGGCTGTCTTGGGGTGGACCTCAGCTCGTCCTTCTCTTGATCTAAGCAAGCTTCCTCCAAAAGCAGATATGGTCCTGTCCTCCTGCTCCAACCAGGAGCCCATCACAGCACCACATTCCTCTGAATCTGAGGAAACCTATCCCAGGTCACAGCCTAGCCTGGTTCCTAGCTGTTTCAGACACTTGTATCTTTCTGATAAGAATACCGTCAAGCTGCCATTAAGCTATTTTTTTCCTTCTTACATGCCAGCCCTTGTGTTTGCTTGAGCAGCAAGCAGATCATCAGCCTTTGTTTTGCTGGACTGCGCAAACTGAGCAATTCTAGTTTTCTCTGGCAAGATCAGTTCTCTGTTCCCCTAAATGTGCTTCCAGTCAGTCTTTCTTGCCCTCTGTTCCTGTTTGATGTCTTCCTGAAACACAGGCGCCCAGAAAGGTACATTTTATTTCAGGGGAGATAATCTCTCACCTGAGAGATTAGCATCAGTCACTTTTTATCTAGTGGAAATGCCTCTTTTGACATATATTATAACCACATTTGACTTACTCATTGCTCTGTCATGCCCACATCTATTTTCTATACCCGTTATTTTCAACTGACAAGCTTAAATTTTTTCACAAAAATCCCTGTTACTTAGCAGTAAACACATGACCTTACAATTTGCGCTAATGATTGTTATCTTATTTCTTTTACTTCAAACCCAAAGTGATTCTGGTTTTCTTGTCATAGTTTCTGGCTCACCACCATATCCCCTTCTTCTGTGTTGATAACAAATGTCATCAGCACATTCTCATGCTTTCTACCAAGTCATTATTGCTGTCAATAATTAAATGCTTGAACAAGTTTAGCTCAGCATTAATCCTTGAAGAGCTCTCTCGATAACCTTCGGACAGGCAGATGCTTCCCCTTCCCATGTAACTCCTTTGGCTGTCTTATTGATCCTTCACTAGTTCCCGTATCTTCTCCACATAAACTGATAATTTCTTATGTAATACCATGTGACATGCTTTACTGAAGTTGAGATAAAATGGATCACTCTTATTTCCCTTGTTTAGTAACGTAGTTATCAAGGGAAAGCATTATTTTAGTCTGGCATGTTTCACCTTTTTCTGATTCAAATTCTATTTTTCAATAACTTCTGTATGTGTTAGTATTCTTTCCTTAGAAATTTGTTGTAAAACTGGCATACTGCTGAAGTCAGACTAAAAGGACTAGTTTTCCTGATTACCACTTTCTGTTTTCCTAAAAAAAATAGATGCTACATTTGCTCTCCTCTAGGCAAATGTTACCGGATTTGATCTATTCTATATAATCTAACAAACACATCTATTCAGAACGCCATCACTTGGAAATGCAGTGTCAACTATCAGTTCCTTGGACACTCAGGGAAAAGCTAATCCTTCCCAAAGCACCTTATGCTCTCTGAATCATGTTTCTCCTCAGAGATGGCAAATTTCCATGCTCATACTTTCATTCTTAATTAGCAGCCTTGCCCCCACAAAAACAACCTTACAGGAAAGGAGGGAAAACTATCAGCAGTTCCAACGACATTCAGACTATGTGAAGTCACAGTGACCCTTTCTCTTCAGCAATATATGGTCTTCATAAGCAATCCAAGAGGTTCCTGGAAGGCAGTAATGATAACTTCCTTCTCCAAGCAATACAGAAACCAACAAGGCGAAGTGTGCTGGATTTTGTTCTCACAAACAAGGAGGGGCTTGTGGGGAATGTGAAGCTCAAGGGCAGCCTTGGTTGCAGTGACCATGAAATAGTGGAATTCAGGATCCTTAGGGCAGCAAGGAGGGCGCACAGCAATCTCACTATCCTGGACTTCAGGAGAGCAGTCTTTGGCCTCTTCAGGGACCTGCTTGGCAAAATCCCATGGAACAAAGCCCTGGAGGGAAGAGGGGCCCAAAAAAGCTGGTTTATATTCAAGGATCACCTCCTCCAAGGTCAGGAGCGATGCATCCCAACAAAGAGGAAGTGAGGCAAAACTGCCAGGAGGCCTGCATGGATGAACAAGGAGTTCCTTGACAAAATCAAACACAAAAAGAAAGCCTAGAAAGGGTGGAAGCAAGGACAGGTAACCTGTAAAGAATATNCACATCTATTCAGAACGCCATCACTTGGAAATGCAGTGTCAACTATCAGTTCCTTGGACACTCAGGGAAAAGCTAATCCTTCCCAAAGCACCTTATGCTCTCTGAATCATGTTTCTCCTCAGAGATGGCAAATTTCCATGCTCATACTTTCATTCTTAATTAGCAGCCTTGCCCCCACAAAAACAACCTTACAGGAAAGGAGGGAAAACTATCAGCAGTTCCAACGACATTCAGACTATGTGAAGTCACAGTGACCCTTTCTCTTCAGCAATATATGGTCTTCATAAGCAATCCAAGAGGTTCCTGGAAGGCAGTAATGATAACTTCCTTCTCCAAGCAATACAGAAACCAACAAGGCGAAGTGTGCTGGATTTTGTTCTCACAAACAAGGAGGGGCTTGTGGGGAATGTGAAGCTCAAGGGCAGCCTTGGTTGCAGTGACCATGAAATAGTGGAATTCAGGATCCTTAGGGCAGCAAGGAGGGCGCACAGCAATCTCACTATCCTGGACTTCAGGAGAGCAGTCTTTGGCCTCTTCAGGGACCTGCTTGGCAAAATCCCATGGAACAAAGCCCTGGAGGGAAGAGGGGCCCAAAAAAGCTGGTTTATATTCAAGGATCACCTCCTCCAAGGTCAGGAGCGATGCATCCCAACAAAGAGGAAGTGAGGCAAAACTGCCAGGAGGCCTGCATGGATGAACAAGGAGTTCCTTGACAAAATCAAACACAAAAAGAAAGCCTAGAAAGGGTGGAAGCAAGGACAGGTAACCTGTAAAGAATATAAAGAAATTGTCCAAGCAGCCAGGGATCAGGTTAGGAAAGCTAATGCCCCAATAGAATTAAATCTGGCCAGGGATGTCAAGGGCAACAAGAAAAGCTTCTATAGGTATGTCAGTGATAAAAGAAAGATGAGATGAGATACCACTATCCATCATTTTTCAGAAATTGTATNGAAGTCACAGTGACCCTTTCTCTTCAGCAATATATGGTCTTCATAAGCAATCCAAGAGGTTCCTGGAAGGCAGTAATGATAACTTCCTTCTCCAAGCAATACAGAAACCAACAAGGCGAAGTGTGCTGGATTTTGTTCTCACAAACAAGGAGGGGCTTGTGGGGAATGTGAAGCTCAAGGGCAGCCTTGGTTGCAGTGACCATGAAATAGTGGAATTCAGGATCCTTAGGGCAGCAAGGAGGGCGCACAGCAATCTCACTATCCTGGACTTCAGGAGAGCAGTCTTTGGCCTCTTCAGGGACCTGCTTGGCAAAATCCCATGGAACAAAGCCCTGGAGGGAAGAGGGGCCCAAAAAAGCTGGTTTATATTCAAGGATCACCTCCTCCAAGGTCAGGAGCGATGCATCCCAACAAAGAGGAAGTGAGGCAAAACTGCCAGGAGGCCTGCATGGATGAACAAGGAGTTCCTTGACAAAATCAAACACAAAAAGAAAGCCTAGAAAGGGTGGAAGCAAGGACAGGTAACCTGTAAAGAATATAAAGAAATTGTCCAAGCAGCCAGGGATCAGGTTAGGAAAGCTAATGCCCCAATAGAATTAAATCTGGCCAGGGATGTCAAGGGCAACAAGAAAAGCTTCTATAGGTATGTCAGTGATAAAAGAAAGATGAGATGAGATACCACTATCCATCATTTTTCAGAAATTGTATCAGTCTGGTGAAGTTCCCACTGACTGGAAAAGGGGAATCATAACCCCCATTTTTAAAAAGGGAAAAAAAGAGACCCGGGGAATTCCAGGCCAGTCAGACTCACCTCTGTGCCCGGCAAGATCATTGAGCACATCGTCCTGGAAACTATGCTAGGCACATGGAAAATAAGGAGGTGATTGGTGACAGCCAACATGGCTTCACTAGGGGCAAATAATGCCTGGCAAATTTGGTGGCCTTCTATGATGGGGTTACAGCTTTGGTGGACAAGAGAAGAGCAACTGACATCATCCACCTAGAATTGTGCAAAGCATTTGACACTGCTCTGCACAACATCCTTGTCTCTAAATTGGAGAGACATAGACTTGACGAATGGACCACTCACTGGATAAGGGACTGGCTGGATGGTCACACTCGAAGAGTTGCGGTCAACGGCTCCATGTCCAAGTGGAGACCAGCGATGAGTGGCGTTCCTCAGGGGTCAGTGATGCAGCTGACGCTGTTTAACTTCTTTGTCAGTGACATGGATAGTGAGATTGAGTGCACCCTCAGAAGCTTTTTTGACGACACCAAGCTGTGTGGTGCAGTAGACCCACTGGAGGGAAAGTCATCCAGAGGGACCTTGACAGGCTTGAGAAGTGGGCCCATGTGAACTGCATGAAGTTAACAAGGCCAAGTGCAAGGTCCTGCACATGGGCTGGGGCAAACTAAAGCACAGATACAGGCTGGGCGGAGAACAGATTGAGAGCAGCCCTGAGGAGAAGGACTTCAGGGTATTGGTTGATGAGAAGCTCAACATGAGCCAACAATACACACTTGCAGCCTGGAAGACCAACCATATCCTGAGCTGCATCAAAAGAAGCATGACCAGGAGGTTGAGGGAGGTGATTCTCCCCCTCTACTCTGCTCTCGTGAAACCCCACTGGGAAGTATTGCGTTCAGCTCTCAGGCCCCTAACATTACAAGGATAGGGACATATTGTAGCAAGTACAGAGGAGGGCCTTGAAGATCACTTGTGCAGCCTGAAGAAAAGTCTTAAGGGAGATCTTATAGCAGCCTTTCAGTACCTGACAGGGGCCTACGAGAGAGATGGAGATGTACTTTTACAAGGGCATGTAGTAATAGAACAACAGGAAATAGTTTTAAACTGAAAGAGGNGGGCAAATAATGCCTGGCAAATTTGGTGGCCTTCTATGATGGGGTTACAGCTTTGGTGGACAAGAGAAGAGCAACTGACATCATCCACCTAGAATTGTGCAAAGCATTTGACACTGCTCTGCACAACATCCTTGTCTCTAAATTGGAGAGACATAGACTTGACGAATGGACCACTCACTGGATAAGGGACTGGCTGGATGGTCACACTCGAAGAGTTGCGGTCAACGGCTCCATGTCCAAGTGGAGACCAGCGATGAGTGGCGTTCCTCAGGGGTCAGTGATGCAGCTGACGCTGTTTAACTTCTTTGTCAGTGACATGGATAGTGAGATTGAGTGCACCCTCAGAAGCTTTTTTGACGACACCAAGCTGTGTGGTGCAGTAGACCCACTGGAGGGAAAGTCATCCAGAGGGACCTTGACAGGCTTGAGAAGTGGGCCCATGTGAACTGCATGAAGTTAACAAGGCCAAGTGCAAGGTCCTGCACATGGGCTGGGGCAAACTAAAGCACAGATACAGGCTGGGCGGAGAACAGATTGAGAGCAGCCCTGAGGAGAAGGACTTCAGGGTATTGGTTGATGAGAAGCTCAACATGAGCCAACAATACACACTTGCAGCCTGGAAGACCAACCATATCCTGAGCTGCATCAAAAGAAGCATGACCAGGAGGTTGAGGGAGGTGATTCTCCCCCTCTACTCTGCTCTCGTGAAACCCCACTGGGAAGTATTGCGTTCAGCTCTCAGGCCCCTAACATTACAAGGATAGGGACATATTGTAGCAAGTACAGAGGAGGGCCTTGAAGATCACTTGTGCAGCCTGAAGAAAAGTCTTAAGGGAGATCTTATAGCAGCCTTTCAGTACCTGACAGGGGCCTACGAGAGAGATGGAGATGTACTTTTACAAGGGCATGTAGTAATAGAACAACAGGAAATAGTTTTAAACTGAAAGAGGGGAGGTTTAGGTAAGATATTAGGAAGAAATTCTTCACAATGGGGGTGGTGAGACACTGGAACATGCTGTCCAGCTAAGTTGTGGACATGGCCTCCCTGGAACTGTTCAAGGACAAAGGGGTTTATTGGAGTTTTGATGTGGCTTTGATGGGGCTTTGAGCAACCTGGTGTAGTGGAAGGTGTCCCTGCCCATGGCAAGGGGGTTGCAAATAGATGATCTTCAATATCCCTTCCAACCCAAACCATTCTAAGATTCTATGATTCTTAATTTTTTGTTCTTCCTCACCTTCTTTCCTCCCCTTCCATTTCCTTTTGCATGAGCTAAGCTTTGACCTCAGCAGTTTTCACTCCATCCCTGCACTTCTGGTGCTGGTACCTACCTCTTTGCTGCCTCCCTTGGTCTTGCACACAGCCTCAGTCCAATACATCCTGACACCTTTGCCCATGCCCTGTCTCATCTTGCTGTTTTTTCAAACCCTTTCAAACACTCTGGTAAAGTAGAGCATAACTCCTGCAACCACATGCTCTTCAAGAAAGGAGGCAGTATCTGCTGACTTAACCCCATCATACAGCTGTAGAGATAATCACAATCTTCCCTCAAAGGCTGCTTTCAAAATATGTCATGAAAGTGCTTGGGAGTAATGGACAAACTTGAGAAAAATTGAGGCAGGTGCATGAGCTGTACCTCAAGACAAGATGGAAGACCACTCTAGCATGTACAGGGTCTTTCTCTCCCTCTCCCTTTCTCTTCCCCTTTCTCGCTCTCTCTTCTTCTGTCTCCCATCTTTTTTTTTTTTTTCCAGCTCCTCGTTTCTCCATTACTATTACAGTTCTGCCTATGGCTGTTAGAAAGAAGGTCAGCATGGCATCCCAGATGCTGCACTCTGAGGACATGGATGTGTAAGGTACTGCTTCTCCACTTGGCCCAAGATATCAGACCAAAGATGGTACAGGCAGATGCTGGTGCTGGTTTCAGCCTCTTCTCTTCAGTTTTGTGCAGGGAACAATGGTGTCACTTGAATCCTTCACAGTAGCAATTTCTCCAGTATTATCATAATCCTTGTAGAGGAATGGGGTCAGACTCTTCTCAGTGGTGCCCAGCAACAGGACAAGGGGCAATGGGCACAAACTGGAACACAGGAAGTTCCACCTGAACATGAGGAGGAACTTCTTTACTGTGAGGGTAACAGAGCCCTGGCACAGGCTGCCCAGAGAGGTTGTGGAGTCTCCTTCTCTGGAGATATTCAAAACCCGCCTGGATGCATTCCTGTGCAACCTGCTCTAGGCTAACCTGCTTTAGCAGGGGGGTTGGACTAGATGATCTCTAGAGGTCCCTTCCAACCCCTACCATTCTATGATTCTATGATTCTATGATTCTATGAATGGGGGCTAGGGAATGCAGATATGAGCCGCTCAGAAAAGAGATAAAATTGGCCTCAGAGAGGTGCCAAAGACTGTCTATGTGAACATACTGAGATACTGCAATAATATCTACACCAAATAACTTTTTTGTTATTTGGCATCAGAGAAATTTAGACCACTGCTGTGGTACCAGCTTTCTGTGTGCTGCTGCTGCTGCATGTCCTACAGGAAAATGCTCTTTCGTTAGTGGCATAACTGGGCTTTCTAGGGGACCTGCCAAGGAGTGGGCACGTGCTCTGTTTTGTTGGCTCTTCCAGAGGGGCAATAACCTCCAGCACCAGAGCAGAGTGAGCAGCTAGGAGCTGTAACTCCTTAAACAGCTAGAGAAAGAATTGCCAGAGGAGAAAAAAAAAAAGCAAACAAAAAAATAGCTGCATCTGTGCTGTAAAATGCCTGGTGAAAGACTGACTTTTTCTTCATTGGAAGCCAAAGACCTTGCTCCCACTGCTGATGTCATTCATAAAACAGGCCTGTTGCACTGACCAAATACTTCTTTCTGTGCAGTTGAATTTCAGACTAGTCACATATCCAATAGGATGCAATTTGTGAGTTAAAAGCTACAGATGAAGCTTTTGAAAGGCAAATATATTTCTAATGACAAAAGATCATATTCAAAGACATTGAAGAACTGTCAACTATATTGTATTTTCTCACTTAGTGGGTATTTTATCCCTTACATTGTGCCTTTGGCCACTTGGCACAGCAGCTCTGAAGTTACCCCAATTAGTTCCTTAGGTCCAAGACTGACATAGTTGACTGCCTTGGCTACTACAGGCATTCAGCGATAACCTGAGCAGCTAGATTTGCTTTAATCCCACAAAAAGTAGGCAGGGATAAAAATGTCTGAGATTATCAACTGAGGCAAACCAGCTCTGCATCACTGGGTTCAGTGATGCTGAGCTGATTGAATCCATAGAAGCATTTGGCCTCAATATATCCTAGAGAAACAGTGTTTCAGAAAAATAATCAATGCAAAGCAATGTTGTCATTGGAAGCCTGGAACTGTTGCAGGTCAGAATTGCTCGAGTTCTTTGGTGTGATATTTAAGCAGCAGTGCTTGAACGCCAGGGAACTAGAAGCCGAAGAAACTATTCCAAGTTGGATTTGTTAAGCACGGGGTTTTGCTTTAAAGCACGTTAGTCAGACAAGTTCAGTCAAAAGTCATATGTAGGATTATTAGCTCTTGTGCAGGGGTTTTCTCATTTGTATTGGCTCTTCAGATGCTGTGGAAGCTGTACTGAGCAAAACACTGAACAGCTGAAGATGGTTGTGCTGGAGGCATTTTTTTTTTCATGCCTTCCTCACTGTGCATCCGCTTGCAATTGGAATCCCACAAGAAGCAAATTCCATTCTTACAATCATCATTTTGGGAAAGCAGTTTAGAAAAATGAAGGGAAAAATATTATTATGAAGCCTCCTTTTCCCAGCTTTCTTAGTATTAGAGACAATGGACCCTGTGGTGTCTCACACAGTAAATAAGAGAAAGGACCCAGCAGTAAAGAATAGCATAGTCATGCTAAAAGAATGTTTCTAACCCTAGAACTCCAAATTGTGAAATGGTCTTGACCTTTCTCTTAACTCTGCCCCTTGAATATATTGTGAGAAAGCCCCTAAGTACATGATTATTTATTAACCCTGTTACAGAAACACATTCATTAAATGAATTAAAACATGATTGAAGCCAGAAAGAGCAGTGTGTGAAGCCCAACAGGTGGCCCTTATAAAACTAGGAGCTTGGGCCCCCGTGAATGGGGGCAACCTACAGGGGCCGGGCAGCTCAGGCACCCTAAGAGGCTCCTCAGCATCATGCTGAGGCTCCCAGTGACCGGGAGACCCACAGCACTGGAGTGGTCTCCAGGAAACGTCTAGAGCAACTACATACTTTTGAGGCTAATTGGATTGCATGTAAAGACCATAGAGACAGGACCTTTTGAGCACAGGGCAAACTATGATCAATGTAGCCTGGCAGGTGAGCTACCTAGCTGAGTGCCTCACATGTCAATATGGCTCACATTAGGTCCTCCACAGACAGCCCGGTGGCAGGAACTTCCCCATACAAGGAGTGTTGCCCTGGTCTCCTATCCTTCCCTTAGCATCTGTTGCACAATGTGAAACTATACAGACTTTGGTATGACTGGATAAACCTTGTATTTTATGTTCTCATAACTTCATCTGAAGTGCACCAGACAGGTTGAGGCAACACTTTCTTCAAGTGTAGCAGATCTGCTAGGAAGACAAGCTATAGCAGATGCCTCCTCCTAGGCAATGAAAGCAAAACAGCTAAATGTGTCTTCCTGCCTCTAACACCATGGCTCTTCCACTGTTTTATTTTTATGTTCATACCTCATATCCCAAGTAACTTCTGAAATCAAGTTCAGGTTCACATCTAAGTTATCTTTTAATTAACTTTTTTCTAGATTGGCCCCTGTCTGAGCTGCTGTTCATAAGTAATGCTGTCAGCACTCCTATGCAAGGAAAGAAGGATCAAGGGCCTCTCAGCTCAAGCTCCCTCTCCTGCACAGGCAGTCTCAACTTTCAACTGCACTGGCCTCCTGAACGACCTATAGGTGCCTTTGGGAAGAAAGACCAAGGAACCATTTTGAACATGGCTTAGGCACAGCTACCTCTGTGAATCTCTTCTCTACCATTCTCTGCTTCTGTATTCAGTTACAGGCATTATTTGGCACTAAAGCCAAAGGACTTGAAAGTTACTTCCATTGTATTAATTTTATTTCAAATTACGTTGCTCTAGAACTAGATTTTTGCCTCCTATACATCAGTGTCTCTCAAGGCATATCTGAAGCCAAAGCTATACTTCAAAGCCAAGTTAAAGATGCGTGTGAATGCATAAACATATGTGTTTTCCCTTTTTTCCCCAACCTCCCCAGTTAACTGTGGTGACAACACCAGCACCCCAGTGGCAAGTCAGCACGTTGCTGCGCAGTGGTTGGGAGCAAATCCTCTCACAAGATGAGGAGCAGGGCAGCACCATCCACGTACAACACCTGCAGCAAACCCATCTCTAGCAGAGGACTCCAGCTTCCTTCACTCCCCTCATTCTGAGACTTAGACCTCTAACTCACCTTGCATCTTTTTAACCCACTCCCTAGCCAACTGATGATGGAAATCACAAAATTCTGAGCAAGCTGCCTTATGTCATGATTTCACAAACTGCTGACCCAGAAATGGAGGTGGGAAGTGAAGCTGCTGAAGCAAGAGTTGATAAGAAATACAAAGCTAAAGAGGGAGAAAGTTCCTTCTCTAGTTTACAAAAGGGTTTTCTTTCTGGTTTTTTTTTTAATGAATTAACAAAAGAGAACAAATTAAGGGAGTTGTTAGAAATTCATATTTTCTAAACATGAAAAAAAAATCCCTTTCTTCTCTGCACACTTTCTCTGTACTGAGTAGTAACCAGCCCTGGTTACAGATCTGAAATTACTGATTAGCATGTTGGACTTACTTACACAAATACACAATGCAGAAACAAGACAGTCAATGCAGAAACAAGACAGTCTTAGAGAGCAGCTAGGCAAACTGAACACGCACAAATCGATGGGTCCCGATGGGATGCATCCACGTGTGCTGAGGGAGCTGGCGGAGGTAATTGCTAGGCCACTCTCCATCATCTTTGAAAAGTCGTGGAGAACAGGAGAGGTGCCTGAAGATTGGAGGAAAGCCAATGTCACTCCAATCTTCAAAAAGGGCAAGAAGGAAGACCCGGGAAACTACAGGCCAGTCAGTCTCACCTCCATCCCTGGAAAGGTGATGGAA
>VZSC01010464.1:36005-57922 GCA_013398225.1 Steatornis caripensis | reverse complement strand
CTCTTCTCAGTGGTGCCCAGCGACAGGACAAGGGGCAATGGGCACAAACTGGAACACAGGCAGTTCCACCTGAACATGAGGAGGAACTTCTTTACTGTGAGGGTGACAGAGCACTGGAACAGGCTGCCCAGAGAGGTTGTGGAGTCTCCTTCTCTGGAGATATTCAAAACCCGCCTGGATGCATTCCTGTGCAACCTGCTCTAGGCTAACCTGCTTTAGCAGGGGGGGTTGGACTAGATGATCTCTAGAGGTCCCTTCCAACCCCTATCATTCTATGATTCTATGAATGTATTCCAAGCAGAGAAACGTTAATGTTTGTGATGTTTACAGCTTGAGTTAAAATGAGAAAGCCATAAAGACAAACCTTGGATAAGATAATGCCCACATCCTAGACAACTGGGAATTTTCTACTGGGCACCAAGGTCTCCAGTCTCATTATTTAGTCAGATGGACAAGCTGCTTAGAGGAATGGGTATATGATAAGGTAGCTTAACTTAACAGGACTAAATTTGGTTAGTGCTATAGCAACACTAGCATAACTGCTTGCTTTGGTCAGCCACTGATGTACTTAGACTTCCCTCTTAGGTGTAGCTCTAAAGGAGTGTCATTTTTCCCTTCTGTTTACTTTGAAAATCCATCAGAGCTTATCTAACAAGAAGCGGACATCTCCAAATTACAGTATGGAGCCTGTACGTACATTGGTGCAAACTGTGTGTTTGCTTCAGCTATGTCATGCTGTAATAGATGGGTGTTTCATCAACAGCATGAGAAATTGAAGAACCTGCCAAAGTCAGAAAGGGACCTTTGTCTTCAGATTCCAGATCTTTAGCAGTAACATGTGCCATTGCCTCTTGTACTGCAACCAGGGTATCCATCTGCTCTGCAGCCAGTTGCCACAGGTGTAGTTTGTTGTTGTTTCTGACCTTTTACATAGGCTCATCTAAACAACCAGACAAGTGTATTTCTGTTTCACAAATGTTGTGAAGTCTGTTATTTTCCCTGCAGCTAGTGCTTTGTGTAGAAAGAACCTCATGCAAAGCATTACTGAAGTACAAACAAAGATCTCCAAGACTTAGCTTGATCACTCTTGCAGTCACCGAAGCTGGAGTTGGAACTCAAGCCTTGAATCACAGAAGAGGTTGGAGAGCATGAAATCCATTTTGCCTGCTAGAAGAGAAAGCAATAGCCAGCTGGATGGTATTGCCACTGTTGCCCCTAAAATTATAGCTGACTGATTAGAATGAATAGTTGCAGGCAGTGAAAGAAAAGAGGGAGAAATAACTACAAACTTCAGATAAAAGGTGTAATTGCGTCACTTTATGTAGAAATTAAGTTCTGTGGTATTTTTGCTAATATTGCCCTGTGTCCAGCGAAAGGATAAAACCTTTAAACCCCAGTTTAGAGGTTTGAGAGGTCTCAGTATGCTGCAGAAAGCCAACAGCTGCTACTGGAATATTCAGGCATTTTCTGTGTCTCAAATCTGTAAAGGAAAAAAATGCAAATAACATGGAGGTAAAATGGAATAAGCAAGTATTTTCTACAGCTGCTTATACCATCGTAAATCTGACAAACAATAATTGATGGACTGCATGGGAGCCAGTGTGGATTTGTGTATCAGGTTTGTGCTGCAGTGAGCACATTGCATTGAATGGTTGTTTTATTAATTCTCTCGTGTGTTTTTGCCATTAAATTACAAGTAAGGAATGTATTTTAAAATTATTGATATCTCTTAAACCTATAAAATATATGCCACATGAAAATTGAGACGTATATCTGTAATTAGAGGACTCTCAATGCTATTGTATTATTTTGCTTTTGGCACAGCTGGAGACTGAAAATGTCTTCATGGGCAGAAGCATCTTAAGTCTCAAATTTGAAAGAGTTTTATTACTGATTAGTATTTTTCAGTTCCTAACTAACTAATGACTCCAAAAATAACCAGAGAGAGCAAGACAAATACTGTCCCATAATTACAAAATCGGTATAGGTAGAAGAACAAAGATTGTGCTTTACGTGCTTGTTCTTTTTTGTTGTGATCTGATGACTAGACCATGACATCAAGCAACAGTCCAACAATTTCAAGTGTGTGACTCCCAGACACTTGCTAGAAGCTGGTGTGGGGTTAGTGGAACATGCAGTTCTTGCTGTCTTTTGTGGTTTTGGCTGTCGCTATTGCAGAGAAAAATTTGGAACTCTACAGAATCCAGCTTTGCAGTCTCTTGGGGATTGCTAATAAGCGGGAGAGGAGCCAGCTTTTGGAACTGGAGCCACCAGTGAATGCATGGTGGCTAAATATCACAAAGTAAGGCCTGGTATAGGAGAATGGGAAATTCCACAGGGCAGGCAAGAAAGATATACAGAGGAACCAAATTAGCCAATACCAAAGCAGCAAATTAAGAAACAAAGAAAAATAAATTGCAGGAAAACATAAAGAGATATATCAAACACATACTGCATTAGAAAGAGCTACAAATACATACTCCCCTAAAACAACTTTTCTTTGCAAATTAATGTTCTAGTTACCACAGAAATGTTACACATCTGTGACAGGGAGAGAAAATGTCCAGAACTTTATTCTGTTTAGACACGTGAATACGAGAAGTGCAATACTGCTTGACCCCACAGGCTTTTATGCTTGAAAGAGGAGTTTCTCTCTGCTTCTGGCTTGGGGAAAATATGAGGAAAGGAGTATGAAAAGCAGGGCAAGGCTAAAGTGATCCTCCTCTGGTATCCTTAATCTTCTTGTAATGAGCATCCTGGGGATTTCCTGAGCCACAAGTTGTGTCTGAGTCATCATGAATAATCCCGTCTAGAACCATCCCCACCTTGCTGGGTCTTTGGAGCCAGTTACCAGGGCTTTGTTCCTGCCACAGATTTGCCACTAAATCATGCCTTCTGTGAAAGAGTCCTTGGTGTAACTGGTTTTCAACCTGTTATCTACATATCATTATACTTTGCTCTGGAAATTTTAAAAATCTCTGTGACCATATGATCTGTACACAATTTAGGGGAAAGCCCAACTTTCTTATTTAAAGAATTATTCAACTAAAGGAAGTCTCACAGAAGTTTTCAACTTTGTCTGAAACATATGGTTCTCAGTTCTCCAAAGAAAAAGGTATGATTATGACAATCTTCAGCATATCCTGTGTTAATAAGTGTAAGTTTAGATTCCTGAAGCTGGGCTAAAGCATTTCAGAGGATTTTAAGCCAAAAGTAATTATATTTCTTCAAGTTACAGGACACTAAAAAATCCCCAAACCCATATTTGCATTAGGATTCTTTTTATATCTGTGTAACGAGTTTGGACTGGGCAGATTTTTTTTCATTATAGCCTCCTAAAGAATTACTATATCATGTTGTGGATTAATCAAGTATAAAGTACTCATAGAGACACTAGCCGGTTCAATGTGAATTATTGTTCATGCACTGAGAACTAAAGACATTTTAGTAAACAAATTTACTGAGAGTTGGAGGTGGTTTAATGTGCAATAGACATGATTTATAGAGTTTGGATGAGGAAATCGTATAAATCATGTTCTGTGCACAGGTAAAGCAAGTACTATATTCAGTGAGTTCGCATAGTAAAACATTTTAATGTTTCTGTCAGTAAACTTAACTCCAAGATTAAGCTGCAGAAATCGTATGGAATTATCAACATAAAGTATGCTTAAGGAAATTAATCATCTAGTGTAAAGTTTAGAAAAGAAAAAAATGTACATTTGAAAACAAAACCTCTACTACTTTGTATTGTGGACATTCGTAACTTCCACTTCTTCTTCCTCCTTGGTTCTAGAATACCAGAATATTTCTGAACCCATTTTATTCACTTAATGCATAGGAATTGTATTTTTTTACTAGTGATGCCATATGAAGAGATGAAAGGAATTTCAATACAAAACATCCCTCTACTTTCTCAGCTTGCTCAGAATTCCAAAAAAATACACCCTTCAGCCCATAGCTGCAAACATCTGGCTAAAGTCTGAATGATTTGTGTGCATGTGTGTGTACATATGTGTGCATAAAAGTGCCCATATGCACAAAAGCTGGTAGGAAGAACACTTCTGTAAAAAGAAAAGCAAAACAGTATAATACCATCGGGTAAAGTTAATATTCACTTTTGAATATAGGTAACTGAAAACTAAGCCTTTGTGGCAAAAGCTGAAAGGCTTCTTATGTTAATACAGTTGTAACTAAATATATATTAGAAATTAAATATAAAATAACTTGTGTAGATTACTAAATCTGGATATAGCTGTCCTACATTGATTAGGTAAGCTAATCAATGGAACTACTGCTATTAGCAACCTGTTTTGATGCCCAGTGTACCTCGCCTTCTGTAGCTGACTTCTGGACTCCACTTTTTCAAAGTCTCTGCATACAAAATCAGCGGAGATGCTTAATAACGCTGCCTACACTCTTCCATGGTGATAAGAGCAATCTACACACAACCTTTTATTAAGGCCTCACAAAATCAGATTATTCTCACTACCAAGAGACACTATATCATGAAAACTATTGACATCTCTGTTTCACAGTTAACAGAAGAAAACGTAAGTGCATGATGAAATTACAATGCATATTGTCAGTTGTTCATTGATGTTGGCATGGCAGAGTAGTGGAAAGATTATAACAAGCCATCAGGATCCTTCACCAAGATCTATGTGGCTGTTGCCATCTGTCCTGTGAGGAAGCAGAAAGGATGAGATTTCAAAATTGAGTCAATAACAAACGAAATGGTAGAATTGACTTCCTGGAGACTCCATCTTATGACCAGTTAAACAAGGCAAGCTTGAAACAAAAATGTCCCCCTGACAAGGAATTCAGACACCAGGTTGCTGCAGGGTGATGTTCAGAAAAATGGGAACATGGGGCAGAAAAAGGACAGCAGAAATACCACCAAGGCTGGGATATTACCTTGTACAAGAGCTGCTCTTGGGACTCAGGACCCCGAGATCTTGGGTCCTTTGGTGGCACAGTTTCCATCAACTCCTGTCTCCAGATATTTTCCAAATTTTGGCATATTTATGTTGCTCTCCAACTCTAAACGGAATATTGCTGACTCACTGGCAGTGACTCCAGAGAAAATAAATTCTAGGACTAGTAGCATCAATACTGTTTAGACTTCTAATCTCAATAAATTTGGCTCCTTTTGAACTCTCCTGTTGTCTGGGAAATGACCCAACACAATTCCAAGTTTATAAATGTTATTTCCAAGAGATTCTAGTAAGTTTATATTCATACACACACATTTATATGTATTTTATATATATACATGCTTAGAAAACACTTAAAGTTGGCATAAACATACGTAGAGTATACCCAAATGACAATGTACTCAGTAACAGTTGACCATAGGTGTTTATTAAAACCTGTGCTGTCTGAACTAATCTCCCTGCCTGTGTTGGTCTGCAGCTTTCTGTGTGGAGCGAGAGCCTATCTGAAGGAATCACGGAAGACATTTTTGCAAAACAAACAATTATCAAAGCAATCTGACTCAGCAAAACTGTTTAACTGATGGCAAGTTGCTTCTCACTGTGCTACATTATATTTTACTAGTCAAGTGCCTCAGTGGTTGAAATGAATTGGTAGAGCTCCATATGGATTAAACAGGCTAGAGTGTACTCATCCCCTCCTTTTGCAAAAGGAGAAGATTTGGTTCAAATGTCGATTTGCAACATGTCAGGAAGTGTTTTCTTCAGTTAAGTAATCTCATTTTAAAGCAAGTTCTGTGCCAGAAAAACAAACAGTACAACTTCTCTATACATGCGCAGTAGTTACACACAGTATACAAACTTACGATTTCTGGGAGGCTGCTCTGGAAAGGCAAGGAATTTATAACAGGATCAAAGCTACAGAAGTATTAGGCAAATTCTACTATCCTTTGCATTTGTATACACCCATCATAGCTCATGCATTTCCAGCAGATGTACACAGATTTAGAGATCATAACAGAGAAGCTCTAATGCAAACCCATCTATTTCATATTGGAGCTCTTCAGTGAAGAGTAATCGGTCCATGGACTTTTCTTCACACAACCTTCATTATTTATACTCTTTATATGCAGCTTAATTCCTCACAGAAGTTATTTCCTCAGGTCAGAAACTAATTGACTGGAATAAGGCTAATCATATAATCATTAGTAGAAGTAATGATAAACATGTCTTCCCTGTTCTTTACTAAAGAGATCAGACATACAAGATACTCACACTCTTAAAATGCATCAAAACAAGAACACCACCACTGTCAAATAAAAGAAAGCTACAGAAAAATAAGCGTGCTGTCTGGTTTTATCTCAGCTTTGAGCCCAATGACTGGGGATTAACCACACACATCCCAAAGTCAATGTAGTTACAGCAAAGATTATTGTTGGCCTTGTGACAGGTAGTTTGGTATAGCTACACTGGACCAAATGAAAATATTTTCACAGGGTTTTGTGATGGCATAGCTGACCAAGAATTATGAATGATTACTGCCGTTACCCCATCTGAAAGCCCAAGCAGCACACCATTATGCTGCACACCGTATCTCCTGCTTCTCTCTGAAGCTTTGCTCCTCTCTGCAGCTTTGCTCGCCTGGCTGCCGTAGCTGGCATGCAGGGTAAGGAAACTGGGCTCATCCTTCTGCTGTGGGACACACAGCAGTGGAACAGCACCCCGGGAGTGTGACCTTGAAGGTGGAGGGACACGGGGAAGCAGGGGAGCCGGCACAAACATGTATGCCAGGTCATTATTTGCCCGCTTGATCAAGATTTTAGACAGCACAAGCTAGAGGATTTTTTTTTTTGAGGAGCAGTTAACACATATGAAGCAGCAAGTAAGTCAGCACTTTGTTTCATATTTTCTCCAAATAAAAACATTCACGATTTTCAGTTACTTACAATGAAAAGAACAAAATAAACAATTTAAAAATGCAGACAGCCTAAATGTCTACCATATCTATTAATTTCTCCTTGCTGTTACTCAGAGGGAAAAAATGCCAGAGAAACTGATAATCTACCAGGTGCTAGATACCCCACCAAAAAAATCTAATAAGCTCTGTTGGAAGCTTTAGAAGCTGGTGGTCTGATCCATCACCTACTGCTCTAAGCAGGAACTCAAACATGCTGCAATGTCCTTTGCAGAGTCAATGCCGAGGAAGGTTTATGGTACACCCACCATAATTCCTCGCTGCTGGTCTAACACCACCTCATCCTTGATGTGACTCCACTGAGGCTAAACATCCTGACAGAACATTATGCATCCACCGATTCTCTGATTCAAGGCCTTCGTCCACACCCATTCTATAAACACAGCCCAGGAAACAGGCTCAGACATGGTCCCTGACCCATGCATACGTTGATACCAGTCTCACAGTGCGTTGTGGCACGCAGTCAATGCCCTCTAGGAAAAGCCTGATGGTGTTGCCCATATGAAGAAAGAGAGGGTGGCCAGCACTGACAGGCTGTGGAAGTTCTGTGTTTCCTCCCATCTTTCCCAGTCCTGGAGTTTGCACAGATGTTTTGCACAATAAATTTGAAATCAAGTGCAGGAAGAGACTTGCATTTATATGACAAGCTAGATGTAGCTAAGCCATCCTCCAAGAATGAACACAAGCATCAGTGAGAGCATCTTATCAATCAAGTTAAGACCTAAATGCAATTATTTAATCACAAAATTACAATAGATCTTTAAATTGAAGTTAAAAAATAATTTTGAAAAAAGTTTTAGATTTTCCAGAGTCTGTGGGATCTTTGAATTTCAAAGAGAGATAACAGCTTCTTCATGGGAAAAAGAACTAGTTCCTGATGGCTACTGGATTCAAGTTGGTACCACAGCCCTGCACAGGTACCAACTGTCTGAAGTAACGTCTCTCCTTGATTCTAATTTGCCTCCTATCAGAGGAGGCTGAGTAAAGTCAGTAGATTTTCTTTTTGCCTATGACTCGCTGTTTGGCTAGGAGCAAAGCCTCTTTTTCCTGTAAGTGCATAGAGTTTAATTTGCAGTAACCTTTGCCACAGAGACGCTGCAAGGACCAAGTGCTGTTTTGTGCAACATCACACGAGAAATAGGTGGGAACGCACTAAACAGTTGGCAGTGACCAACGCAGGTAGTAGCACAGAAAAGGCAAGGCTGGCTGCCCCTTAGTAACCTCTTTTCCCACTGAATTGCTATGTTTTTTTCCACACAGGAGCAAAAGCTGTGGGGTGCAGAAGGTACAGTCACGTGAAGGTCACCACACACATACACCTTCTGTTTCATTTGCAATGCTGACGCCCTGTTCCTACAGTTTGCAGAAACTGGGATTTGTTTCAATGGTTTTAACTGGGCCACTGCTTGTTCTCAGTTTCCTGTTACTTTGATCATGAGTTTCCAGCTCTCCTCGAGTAAGTTGTATCCTCCAAGGTGGATTTTCCCCTTTCCAGTGCTGGGCCAAATCATCCAAGTGACCTTTGATTTTTGCCGCCTTCTCTCTCCTTTTCTTCCCTTTGGCCTTTTTTTTGTTTTGTTTTGTTTTGTTTCTGACTCACCATATGTGAGATAATTGTGCCCACAGGAATTCCTTTCAGAGTGCCTAAGCACAAAAGAAAAACACCCGGCCAGATCTTTTTCTAGAGCAGTACAAACATTTCCTTAAACCTAAGTGTCTCAGGAGGGGCATTGACAGAAGGCTCCTTTCACCCAGAAAGCCCGCGCTGCGCTGAGCTGCCGGTGAACCCTCAGCCGCCTCCTGCATTTTGACGTCACTGATGGAGCAAAAGTTTTGCCAATAAAAGCAGTCACGTTCTTTGATTCCAGCTTTATGACAGTGGAAAAGAGGCCACAGCCAATTGCGCCATGGTGGGTTTTATTAATGGGAAAGGGCAGTGGGAGCCGGTAACTCTTTGGCAACTTTGCTCCTTCAACTGCTGTCACCCTGCATTGCACTTGGTGGATGGAGAGCTGCAGGATCTCCTCTGCAGTCACAGCTATCCCATGCTAATAAGCTCCACAGTAAGAAGCCCTGGACTAAGACCAGGAACTTGCACAGCTTGGGGAGGGCAAAGCACATCTTAAAACCACCAATGTGATTTGATGGCCCTGAGGAACCATGCTAAGAAAATATCCCTGTACTCTGAACTCATATTATTAAGGGAATAAATCTGATTTCTTCTTTCAGCTCTCCTCCCCTGGGGACAGAACTGCTAACCCTTGGTTTTAATAGGTGAGTTATGTCCCTGGACAATGAAACACAAATTTTATTCCTATCTTCAGCAGTTTCCAAGAAGATGAGTTGTGCCCCCTCCACATCACAGCTGCACTTCAGGATATTTCTGTCCATGACTGCACTAAGAGATGGGGTTGCCAAGTAGCTTATCAGGAGGTCATTTTTCCAGGTTCAGAAGAGCTGTGTGGTGAGGAAAAGGGATTTTGAGTCTGAATCTCACCTTGTGGCATTCCCCTTCCTCCCCTTCCCTGCTCTATCACTATCACTGCCAGCAAATGCCTGGAACTTGTGTTCGAAAGCAGCAACGATCCCCATTCCTTGGACCACTCCATAACGGTAGTGACATGCAAACATCTTCTGTTTCAGTGGCCAAGACTGTTTTAGGAAGGAGCAAAACCAAAGTAAGGAGCAAGATAAGCCAGCACCTGGCTGGCAAATAAGAAAGAAGGAGGAAATGCCAATTCATTTGGTCTAAGTGGCTCCTTCTTTCTCCACCAAACAAGTCACAGAACAAGCTACAGCACAGAAGCCCTGGGAGAGCCTTCCATCTCCACTTTGGGATGTGAGGCTCAGCACCAGGCACTCTCAGTGCAGTCAGCAGTCACACAATTTGGCCAGTTGTTGAAGGACCTTTGGTGGGCACCAACAAGGCGGCAAGCACATAAACCACATCCTGAGCAGTACACTCTCAAAAGCATCTCCCAAGGAGGCTGTAGCCATAGGGGATACGACGTTCCTGCACGGAAGACTTTTGCAGCACAGTCTAAGATAATGGCAATAAAAAATCTGAAAGAGCGCAGCTCTGCAGGAGTTATTCCATTATTATTGACAAGGTCCTACCGCAGAATAAAAATAAAAACTTGCGGGAACTTCACATGAGCAAAGCCAAGGGTCCAGCCTCCCAAAGACTGTCCAGTTCTTTTAGTCACTGCTCCTCGTCCTGTTCAATGCTGCTGTGCACAACAACCCACTGACACAGGAGCGTCTGGAGCTGCTCCATCTCTGAGCCTGGTATTCATTCCAGCTATAATCGAGCCTTCAGATACGGCAAAGAAATCTGACTTAATTAAAAATGCATACTCTTTTAACCCACTGGCACAGCACCATGAAAACTAAACAAACAAAAAAGCCCTAGTAAATAAAACCAGGGTGCATCCGGCGGGTTCTGCATGGTTGCTCTGGGGAGTGAGCAGTGTAACTCTCTAACTGCCAGGAGGCTCCAGGGTGTGCACCAGCACCATAGCCCACCTCCAAATGCTCCTCATCTTCTGGGGCGGTGCCAAGAGTTGGGAGGCCTGAAGTGGCCAAAGCTTATCTGAAGGAAAGTCCTTGTTATTCTTTGACACCAAACTGAGTTAATTGAGTGATTGTAGGATTAGCAACCAGTGTATTTAATTTGGCAAGTTCTTTGTCAAACTGCCTAATCAAAATTAGATCCAGGACTTTTCCGCTCTCAAAATTCATATGGACTGTGTAAGAGGCCTTCCTGCCTGGCATGATTCAGAAAATTCATAACGTTATCTATCTACAGTAAGCCGGTATTTCTTCATCTGGACTATTTTTTCACTTCAACGACTACCCTCCCACACATACGCTTCTACTAATTACATATCTCTTTAATTTTTCCCCTTTGCAGAGTAAAAAAAAGCCCATGTTTTAGGGTACACTTTGGATGTGATGTTTTTATTGCTGTTTTTGGGAAAAAAGGAAGGATTTCATTTGAGCTAAACATCTCCGACGTTTGCAGTCATAGAAAACATATTTCAGAAGAATCCTTGCAAAGAGACTGTACAGATAAGAAAACAACTTATTTCTCTCTTTGTCTAAAAAGGAATAAAAGCTCTCTCTCCCCAAAAGCAAGCACTTGAGATAAGTCTTTTTAAAAGCGCATAGAAAACCAACCACATTGAAATATGATTTATTAATTGACATTTGTGGGGTATGAGGGTGCTAAATGTCAAGGGATTTGAAATTTTTATCACATGGAGTCAGATTCATACAGATAACTTTGATATATGTAGTTTTTCTTGGGGGAGGGAGTGGCTGTAGGAGTGGGGGGAGATTTCTAAATGCACATGTTCCAAATATGCCGTTCAAGTTATTTATTGCAACTCGAGACCTGAATTTATAGAGTACTATTAAAATGTCTTGGTTGTGTTGGATCTTGATTGCAGCTGGATCCGTCTTTATTTTTATATTATTTTTTAATAGGACGAGGAAGAATGTGGCTGTGCATCCCAGCACGTGAGCAAATTTATCAAACACGAGGCAGCAGCCGGAACAACAGGAAATCGCATGAGAGCACCCAACTCCTGGTTGGCAGAAGCACGTTAACCTCTCATTCATGTCACTGGGTTTAATACTCGAACTTTGTAGTAAAAGCGTCTTCCCCGAGCCCGGGTTCATAAAAGTGTTAGCGGTCCTTGATGTTCCCAGCAGAGGATAGTAAGGAAAACACAGCCCTGAATAGCTCACATTGATTGCAGCAAATACAGAGCAGGAGGGTCAGCACCATTTCCCAGCCCAGAGCCAGTGTTGTAGAACTGAGCAGCTATTCATAGCCACTGGACCCTCTCCAAAGCATGAGTGTAAATTTACTTGTATCATCTTTGCAGAGAGGAACTGTGGTCCCCAGTGCCTCCCGCTCGATTCGGATAGACTGTTTATTTGTTTAGTCCTATAATGATATTATCCACAGGGCTAGAGCCACACAGGGAGGATTAGGAATTCCTGGAGGAGAAGCCGTCTGTTTATTACCATGACAGCCCCGTGTGACACAAGCCAACAGTTACTTGTATTTGTTCTTACCGTACCTCTCTGAAAACCTGGAGCTTGCAGCCGAGTGGTGAGGGTGTAGGATCGATCTCGCAAAGGCACAAGGCGAAGAGGCTGTTGCAGGGAAAGTGGTGGGATTAGCATGCTGGAAACTCCTCTCCCCAGCTATCTACAAACAGCTCTAACTCGGGGTGCTTTCAAATGTAAATGACGGGAGGAGGGACATCAAAGCCTGAAGTCTTCCCAACCCAATAACACTCCCAAATCTGTGCGTTTAACCTGCCCTCCAAGAACGTTTAATAAGCCATGCAACTGAGATTTTTAGCCTTTTCTAAAAGAAGCCCTACGTTTCTAAAACAACAAACAAAAAAGCACCAGCACAAAAAGCTCTTGCAGGTATGTGTATAAACCCAGAGAAAGTGGAAGAGGGGCCAAGGGTGAGGAAAAAAACGTTTTTTCCATTTGATTTCCTTTCTTTTTTCCTACCCCCCTCCCCCCTTTACTTCCTATTTTAATAAATATTTAATCATGGAAAGGCCAAAAGCAACAAAGAACTGGAGATTGTTTAGATTGCTTGGGAACTCCCTCTTTGCAGCTGACCATTGCTACATGTAGGTTAATTTCCACATGGAGCTGGAGAAACTCTATCCCCGGTTTGTGAAGTATGGGTCAGCCGAAGCATGTTAATCTGTTTAGCATGTGTGCTTCGTGGAGGTGCCAGACCACCACGGTGCAAGAGCAGAAGCAGCAGCAGCCACGGTCCTTGGGGGCACTATTGAATAAAAGACTGTAAGGGATAGAAGTTTACGTAGGCTTCAGTTCTTGCACCGCGCTGGGCTTGGACGTTTCAGCCTCCCAGCACTGTGGAACATAAAGCCAAGAAGTCTCTGGGCTGCTTATAGCAGCCCTGGAAGGCAGAGCGCCAGTGCCGCAGCCTGCGCGGCCGAGGGCAGGGCAAGGGCAGCCCTGGGTGCTTCTTCTGCCCGGCGACAGGGGGTAGCGGCATCAGCTCAGCCCTTCCCCCAAAACTCCGGGAGCACCCCGAATCCTCAGTGGCCCCTCACAGAAAGGCATCTTCACCGCTTTTGGCAGCCTGAGGTGTTTTCGGGATCTCAGTTTTAATCCGCGCCCTCACCGGTGCAGAGCCTCAAACCCAGCTGGGGGTTTGGAGAGACGTACGAGCCGCTAAACGAGATAACGGCAAATAAAACTTTTTTAGTTTATTCCTATAGCCCCACACAATGCAGACTAATCAACGTCTTGTCTCTCGCTCAGAGATGAGCCGCGAGGCATGCAGCGCTCGGGCTGGCTCTCCTCTCTCACCATTTTTTTAAATATTCTTTTGAAATGCTAGACACTTATTAAAGCATTTTTAAATAACCAAAATATTTGCTGATGAGTATTTATTTTGAGAAGGGTTTCGGTTTGGCTTTTGGCTTCCCGTTCAACTACATAGGCTGCAGTATTAATTTACTCTAAAACCAAATGTGGTTGAGATTGTTCTGCCTTGGCTCTGGATTTCAGTCATTGGGGAGAAGTTTCTCTGGTAGATGAAATGAACAGTCACAAGCACATCTCTTTCCGTTTTCCGGCGTGCTTTGCCATGTGTTCCTCAGAGCCCAAGGAAGACGAGCACTACTCAAGAGGAAAAATGTCCCGCGAACAGATGCATCCCTTCGTCTTACCCAGAAAACAAGGACATGCATGCAGTCCTGAGTTGTCCCCATCCTTGTCCCCATTCAAAGCACAGCGGCCAAGCGGGCTCCGCACGTCGAGGATCAGAAAGTCCCACGAACTGGGACGGAGGGGCGGGGGATGGGGCGGGGGGGAGGTGCCGGGCCGCGCCGCCCCGAGGTATGCCCAGACCGCGGCAAGGGAAACGACCCCCAGGTCTGGGCAACAACCACCCAGCAAGGCTTTACCTTTCTTCCAGGCCTAGGTGCTCGTTTCTCATCTTGAAAGCGTTGTCGGCCAAAAAGACCGCGAAGCAGGGGGCCAGGGACGGGGAAGGCCGTGCTGTAATTGCAGCTGTCCGGGGAAACGTCTGCCCGCGTGCCCGCTGCTGGGCGGACAGGCCCCTGCCCCTCCGTCCAGCAATAGGCACATGCACCGTGTCCCTCGTTTCCCCTCCACACGCACAAGGCAGCGGCAGCGTTCTCCCTAGTGCATTTGCTGGGACGTGCTCAGTGCTGGGCTGGGTCGGGCTTCTCTCGGCGGTGCCAGCTCCTTCCTCCCAGCAACAGAGCTCAACACCAAAACGGCCTCCTTTGAGGTTTCCTGCCCTTTCGTGACACCTGCAGTAGGTTACTTCCACCTGAAAAGTTTTTGGTTTGTTTTTTTTTTTACATTTGGTCTTTTGTTTGTTTATTTGGTCTGGAGGTTTTGTTTGTTTGTTTTACAGCCTTGAACGTATCTTTCTCAGCGTGCTTTTTCATCAATGGTCAAGAAATTGGCCAGAACCTAAACCATGCGCTAGCTTATATGCTGGCATCCCTTGCTGCTCACTCTCACCTGTACTGACGGAAGATATTTTCAGTCATACTGAGAAGGACAGAGACTCATGCCTTAAGATTGCTGTTGAAAGCAGCCAAACACGCGGATAAAACACACTGATACTCTGATACTGACCGTCGCGCGTCCTTAGGCCGAGGTGTGCAGGGGGGGAAGGCGTCAACTATTTCAGAACAGGATTTGACTCCCAGTTTACTCTTGAGGTGCCAATATACAGAGATATTTAAAGATGTTACGGGGAAAAGAAATGTGTGTTTCTGGTACCAAACTGTGCCCCACTCTACTTTCCCCGTTGCAACCTTTCACAAAGCATTATTTACCCAGGCAGCGCCGGGTGGGTGGTATCCCTGGGTTGGCACCATCCTTTAGCCCATTTCCACCTGGGGCTTTTAACGCTCCGAGGTACCCTGGGAAAGCAGTCCTGTCCTCCTCGAGGGGAAGAGGAGATGTCCCCTCAGCCATGCCATCACTCCTGCCCGGAGCAGGCCCGCTCTGTCCCCACCAGCCGGGCACGGCGCACCAGCGGGGGTGACACCATGTCAGTTCAAGGCATCAAAACCCTCCTTACTGCTTTAATGACCTACAGCCTATTTTCTTTCCCTGGAGGATCCGGTCAGAGCTGTTCCGTTCAAAGCAACGTACAACCTGACTGCAGGCCAGATGAGAGTCCTGCGAGAGGAAGGCTAACAATGAGTTTTGGGGAAATGTGTGCATTCTTCCCTCAAAATTTGTTCCTGGTCAGAAACCCGGGCATCCCTCACCCGGCAGCTCTGCTCCAGGCCACCTCTGGTTCTTTTGGAGCAAGGCACTATCACTTTCACTTCGGTCAGAAATGCCAAATTTAGAAAATGAGATGGTGCCTGCACTGGCTCATCCATAATCGCAATAGTTCAACGAGGTCTGACTAGCAGACCCGTTATTTCCGACAACTGGCTCTTCTCCGAGACCAGAAGTGTGGCAGGGTTGCACACAGACGCCAGGCTGACTTTCCAGCGATTAGGGAAGCTCAGTCGCCTTGAAGCAGCTTGAGCCCCGGCCTACATTGGCCGTGGACGGGGGTGCCGCAACGTCGGCCGGGGCCGGGGGGGGCCATTGCGTGGACAGGGAAGGTCCCATTCGCGCCAGAGCGCCCAGACGGGACAAATGCCCCGTGACGACGGCTTCTCCGTGGCACTGGACAGCGGGTGTCAGGTCGGGGATGGACGCCCGAGAAGCGATGCAAGGAGGCCCGGCGGGCCCCTCACGCCAGGGCCGAGGTCGGTGCCGCCCACGCAGGATAGGCGAGGGAAAAGGAGCGCGAAGCCGCTCGGCATTGAGAACAGTAGTTCCACGGTGGTACCTGCGCAGCTTGCGGCGAGCGCTGGTGGGAGTTCAGAGGGGAGCGGGAGCGCCAGTGCCGGGCTGTCCCTCGCCGCCGGCGCCGAGGGGAGAGGAAGGGAGCCCGGCTCCCGGGGAGGCGCGGTGGCGGCAGGGGTGCCCACACCCCTGGGCTTTTGGTACAGGCAGGTGGCACCGGCGTTTCGAGTGTGATCACACCCGCGCGGTGACCGTCCTGCCGGGACGCCCCGCTCCCTGGCTAGCAAGGCTTTTGGGAAAACGGTGCGGAAAAAAACCAAACCAAAACAAAACAAAACAAAACAAAACCCAAAAAGCCACCCGCAAGATCAGCATGTGAAATCGGGGCTTCGCAAGGGGCAGGGCAGGCGGGCATCCCTGCCTGCCGAGAATAGAGTCTACGGGCCCCCGCTGCCGCCACCCCCCCCCCCCCGGGGCCTCCCCGCACCCCGCAGCCGTCGCCCCAGGGGCTCCTACCTGCCGCCCGGCTCCGCGGGCTCCGCACGGGCGCTGCAGGCGGGTCCCGCCGTCCTCGGCTTTGCCCGCCGCGGGCCCCGCTCCCCCGGCCGCCGCGGGGCACGCGTGGGGCAGAGCGGGCGCGCGTGGGGGCAGGCGGGGCGCTCCCGCCGTGCCGCCGGCACCGGGCCCGGGGGCACTTGCCGCGGTTTCTGCGCGTCTCGTAGGGCAAACGGCGTTAAAAAATAAAACACCCCAGGCCAATGAATTCCCCCAGCGCGACGCGGAGTCAGCTTCCCGCTTTAGAAGCTCTACCCGTGTAAAGAGATATTTGGGTTGTCTCCGAAATAATAAATCCCAACAGCAGACAATAAAATTTACTATCACAGGAGTAACAGAAGCCTAAAATATTCTGAACATGTTCCTTGAACAAATAACATAATCCCTGGCACACTGGAACACATGGTTTGCTTCAAACATGTTTCATTTTGTCATCGCATTGAGTGTACAGTATTTCTCTTTGGGTGCAAGAGTGATTGATATCTTTGGAAGAATTGTTTGCAAGAACATGAAAGTTGCCAAAGCAAACACGTTGGAGGGAAGTGTGCAGAAGGGGGAGCAGAAGTATTTGGAGTAGATCTGGGTTTGGGGAGTTCACACAGAGGTGAGACAGCTAGAAGTAGAACAAATAAAAACATTCTGCACACTTCATCTAAATAAATTATATACAAAAATTGCCCTTTTGTAGCCGGCAACAGCACAGTTACCACACTTCCCTCATGCCCCTATAGAATGTGGGCTGGAAGCCAACTTTCTTCAGCTAATGATTTGTAACTTTTGCTCCAGTTGAATGAATCTATTAATATTTAGATCTCTCCGATTCTGCTCCATACGAGCTGTCAGCATTGTTAAACAAAATAATCTATTTACCTTCTGTCGTACGTGTCCGGCAGTGGCTTGCGCGGGTTGATGATGTACATTAATAGGTTTTTCTAACGCTCCACTGCACTGGCCAAAGGCAAAGCTTTACATATTTTGATCTTTCTTTTTAAAAAATAGTGTTTGACAAAACTCATTAGATCGCGCAAACTTTGTGGTGTTAATTTAATAACTTCCATTCCTGAAGGACAAATATTTATTTTAATTCCCCTTTTATCTCTTTCTGCCATCAACATCTGGGGAAAGCCGTTGCTCTGGCTGGTTGTGATGGCCACGGATTACAAGGGTGCTTTGGCGGGAGACGGTGAGGAGTGCGTGTTTTCAGACACGTATTTCCGAGGCAAAACAGCTCGCTTGGGCAGATCTCCGTCCCTCCGAAACTCCCCTTAGTAAAGACTCCGTCCCTCCGCGCCCCACTTTTACGCGACAGCGGCCCCGGGGAGGGGGGGTGGGTGGGAGCGTGGGGCCCCCAGCAACCCACGTCCCCAGTCAAAAAAAAAGCCCACAGCTTCGTACATCCCGAAGAGCTACCTGCTCACCGGGGAAGAAATTCCCCGGCCGCGGGGCGACCCTGGCCTCCCCCTGTGCGGGATTTTCACCGAGGACTGGATTTCAGAGAGGCTTAACCCGTCTTCTCCTCCTGCCATCAGCCTCCCCCGCTCCCAAAACATCCAATCCCCCACCTCTTGCCTTCCTGCCCAGCCCAGGCTGAACGGCAGAACTGCACAAGGAACCCCGGGGCAAGGGCGCGGACAGGACTCCCTGGAGCAGGGGAGCGGATCGGTGCCAGGGCACAGCTTTCAGCCAAACCTCTCAACCCGGGGCTCTGATTCTACATAGGTCCTTGCTACTTGCAGAAATTACTAATTTGGATTTAAAAACATAAATAAATAAATAAATAAATGCTCCCAGTGCTAACAAGGAAACTTGCCGTATAACGCCCACGAGGCAAACAATGTGAAACATGTAAAATGTAGACAAACAGCTCAGCCACCTGCTGATTGTGACAGACTACCAGGCAGGCACTCAGCTGCAGCTGCCCCTGGGTCTGGAAGCGGAGCGTACTCAGCCCTCTTCTGCTTGTGTTCCGAAAGAGAGAGGTCACTAGCATCAGGACTTCCCCTGGGGCTCCAGAAATGCAGATGCAGGTCCTGGGAAGATCCTAGACTCTATAAAATATAGGAAAACTCCAAAACTGAGCAAACTCTCAACTACCCCTCACGCTGTGCTTTTATCCTTGCGTGCCGGGCACCCTCTCCTCCTGACTGTCCCTTGGGCACCCTCAGAGCTGCATTTCGTGGTGAAAGGCCCGATAACCTCTCCGTGCTGGAGCAGCGCGGGCAGAGGCACAGCCCGTGAGCAGGGACAAGCGGCAAGCCAGCTTTTCGGAAGGGGGTGGCCTCACTCCTTACATCCTCAGCCGACCGGCCTGGCAGCCGAGAGAAAGTCCCCTGCTCGTCCCCCGGGGCCAAACATCCCTCTTTGGCGAAGGGGGCTCTCCTCTTTCTCTCTGAGGTGGGCCCTGGCGGTGCCCCTCACCCCGCGGACCCCAGAGGAGCAGGGGTGAGATCCTCCGGCAGCATTTAATGGAGAGGTGCTCTCTCTGCAGCCGAGCAGATCTGTCCTCTGAGTTAGGCTCGCTTTTGAAGGAAAAACCCCAAACGAACAAACGAAAAAAACAACAGCACAGAAACGGTAGATTCTACGTCTCTAAGGGAAATATTTGATGGGGTTTGTCCTTCGGACTCGTTCTGTAGGGTTCGCCGTGATCAGACGTGATACAGCGCGAGCCGTCCCCCGCCTGGCCGAGGGCAGAGGACAGCGCGCCTGCAAGAGCGCGGCACACCCGGGACACCGCGGGGGCTGCCCCGCTTCCCACCTGCCTGCTCGCCCACCAGCCCTTCCCCGCCGGCAACACCGTCTGATTGCTGGGGCAAGGAGGAGCACGCGGAGCAGAGTCTTCCCTCTCGTTCCCCTTCCCAGCAGAGGGTCTCTGGAGAAAGCGACTCCGGAGGCTTGGAAGAAAAGGGAAGGTGCCCCTTGGTTTTCCGTGCTTCCCACTCCCGTAGGTCTTTCTCCCAGGAGATTCCCACTCGCCAGCGGCTCAAAGTGGGCTCTGCTGGGGGAAGGCAGGGAGAACCGGACGCAGATACTTTCCCCTGGCAGATTCGATTGTTTCTCCAGAAGGCCCCATCGGGTCGTTCTGAAAAAAAAAAAAAAAAAGGGAAAAAATTTTTTTTAAATCCTACCCCAACTTTACCCCCCTCTGCTGGCACGTGGTGCGCTGCAATCACCCAAGAACCCGGAATGACAACCGCACCGCCGGCCCCTCGCCCCCCACCAAGCACCGCCGCGGCCGCGGGCGCACCCGCGCACTTGCTTGCCGGCACAAGGAGGGTACGGGCCCCCGCAGGAGCGCCGTCTTCGGCATCGGCTGTCGGGGGCTCGTCGCCTGCCAAGTCATGAGTGCAAGCTCTGTTCAGGCACTTTCGGTCATATCTAGTCCGTAAATTAAAGCATCTGGGTGTAGCAGGCTGGTGTTAATGAATAGAACATTTTTCTCCTCCCTTCCCCCGTCAGCACCAATCTTTTATTCGCGTTTATGAGGACAAAAATCCCTCTATGGTACGGGGAGGAAGCGGCGCCACAGATTTACGAGGTGCTCAGACACCGCGGTGCTCCGCCGGGACTGGGGCCCCCGGGAGCGGGGGTCCCCGAAGGCTGCAGAAGCCCCCGCGCACATCCCGGGGGCCTTGCGGCAGGAAACTCAGGTCTGAGCTGCTCCGGGGGATGCGAACGCCTGCGTGGGTGTTTGGGTGCGCGGGGGTGTTCCCAGGTCCGACCCGGAGGCACAAGGCGCCCCGGGGGAGGGATTTCCAGCCGCCGTTCCCCAAACCCGCCCGGCGCCCCCTTGGAAAGAGCCGCTCCTCCTGGGCAGCTTTTTGGGTGCGGGAGTCTTCCCCCACCCCCGCCCCTGGGGGTGACTTTTCTCCACCAGCCCTCCGATCCCCTTTTTTTTTTTACCCTGCTGGTGCTTTCCGACCCAGGTCGGGCGGGGAGGGCAGCTAGGCAAGGAGCAGAGCCGGGCGCCGGGGCCCGCACCTGCGCAGGCAGCGCGGCCGCGGGGGCGCTGGGCAACGGGAGGAGGGCGACGGCCAGCTGCCCTTCGCCGAACTCCCTCGCTGTCAGCAGGCAGCGGAGCAGGAGCTGGGGAGCCCAGTTCAGACCCTCTCCCCCACGGCTCCGCCGGGATCGGGAGCATCCGGGTGGCTGAGAAACGCCGGGGACCCCAGGAGAGCCTGGGCCTGCGAGCAGGAAAGCCGGGGACTAACATCACGCTTGGGGAGGAAGACTTCGACCTAGCACCACTTTTCCGTCCTCCGTTTTAATCACTGCGTTATCTCTTTATGTCCCCCTTTTTTGTTGTTGTTGTTTTCTTTTCCTCTTTCTCTTTACGAGGTGGGGGCAGGGTGGTGGTGGTGGGGAGAAGTAATTCTGCTGAACAGAAGAGCCAGGCCCGGGAAGGAGTTTCTTTTGACTTGCTCAGGGTGATCTATCCAGGCCCTCTAATTAGGGAGGGATCCAGGGTGGCATTAGTTTCCAAACATTTTAATCGAGCTTTAAGCAGAGCTCTTTTCAATGGCAGGAGATAAATGTAGCAACTGTTACCATCCCCCTGAATGGCCACCTCCTATGGCGGGCATTCAGCCTTCCTTTCACAAGCCCTAAGCAGTTTAGTCTATGGACCCAGCAACACTTCACATATCTTCTAATTAGTCTAATTAGAAATGTGGATTGATAGATGCAAGGAAGACTGAGTTAAGTTAGGAAGATGCTCAATGCTGCCAATCTGAGCCGGCGAGCGGCTTATTCTCTGTGGGAGGAAAAAGAAATAAAGGAAAAGAAAAAAAAAGAGAGAGAAAAAAGAAGAAAGAGAGAAAGAAGGAGAATCCCAGAGCCTGACACGAAGGACAAGTCCCAAGGAATCCGGCAGGCGGGAGCTCCTGTCTCTTAATTTAGGGGGACACATAATTGAGGTGTCTTCGCTGGCCGGATTTTCCCCCAGTGGGTTTGGCTGTTTGCCGTCCAGGGCTGGGAGCGCTCCCTGCTGCGTGGCACAACTCCGGCCGGGCCGCGCCGTCGGGGCACCGCTCCGGCCCCGGTCGTCTAGCCGCTGGGACGCGGGGCCCCGCGATCACAGACGCCTGGAGCAGAAGGAGGAGAAAGGGGCATCCGCCGAGAAGCGTCTTGCTTCCCGGGTCCCCGTCTCAGCCCATGGCCTTCCAGGCTGTCGCCGGGAAGCGGGGAGCCGTCGTCCGCAGAGACCCTGTCGAGGTTGCCTTTGTGCGGGGACGCGTGACAGGGGATCTGGTCCGGGTGCAGGGACAGGCGGGGGGCTGAGGAGGGTCTCCGCCCTACATTCCAGCCCGCCACCGCCTCCTCGCAGGGAGGAAGGTGCAAAGGGAAGCAGCGCGGGTGGCTTGAGGAACGCTGAACCTTTAATTGGGCAATAAATCAGGGAGAGGAGCATGGGGCAGTGCACGCAGGTGTCAAAACAGAGGAAAGCTCGGTCGGCCAGCACGGTGGGGCAGGGCCTCCTCGTTCCCTCCCCCGCTACTGTCACCCCGGTAAGTCTCCTGCCCGCAGACGGGACGGGGAGGGGAGTGGGGGGACAAGGCAGGGCCGGCGGATGGCGAGTCCCTCCGGGACACGAGGGG
>VZSC01010464.1:0-25867 GCA_013398225.1 Steatornis caripensis | reverse complement strand
TAATAGGAAGAAATAATAATGAAATATATACAAATTCTGGGGAGCCGCGGGGCGACCGGGGCCGTCTTTAGTGGAAAAAGGGGGAAATAAAGACAAACACACTCCCCCGGGAAAGAAAAAAAAATCTGTCCCAAAGTGCTGGACCATCTTCCCAGGAGCCTTCCGGAGGGTGCTGGGAGCTCTGCGTCTTCCTGGGCTGGCCCCAGGGACGGGGTCCTGCTTCCCGTGGGAAGGAGGAAAAAAAGAAAAATCAGGCCGGAGAGGGAGGTGGTGAGTCAATAAACTTCAGGCTTCTGTCCGCGGGATGCTTTGGAGACATCTCTCCTGCCCCAGTCCGCTTCCTCTTCCCCCTTCAGAGTTTAATTCATTTAAGAATGAAATAAAATATCCCTCGATGTCGACCTTGCAAACTCTCAAACAACCGCCTCCAAAGCACACCGCTAATCTCACAGTTTATTTGGAAGGCTATTGTTTTTAACAGGAGAGAAGCAGCTCCCTCCATTGCGGGAAACACTAACACAGAACTAGCGTTACCTCTTTCGTATGCAAAGGAAAACGTTTCACTGGCCTTTAAAATGCGAATTCTGCTCCAAGCGTAGAAGCAGCACTTCCAAGAAAGGGGCACAAAAGTTTGCTTCCTAATTAAGTCCCGCAGTTCCCAGCTTCAGGTGATGTGCGCGAGGACAGCAGAAGAGCGGGGAACCCGTTTCTCCGAGGTCTGGCAGGGAAAAACAAACAAACCAAAACAAAAAAAAAAAACCCCAAACAACAAAATTGAACTTGGACGTAAAGGCAATCACCGTGGTCTTAAAAAGAAAAGCTTTGAAAATTCCCATAGCTCCCAGTTCTGGCGGGATAACCCAAGAACAGGATCAGATTGGGATGGGAGGAGTAGAAGAGCATTTTGTACTCCAGCAGAAATCGTCGTGAGAAGGGCGGACTGATGCCTAGAGTCCTTATTGCTCCGATCCCACTTCTCAAAGAACTCACACACACCATTTTCTTGAAATACGTTTTCGATATATTGTTCTAATCCGAAGCTAGAAGCCACCATGTTTCAAACCCAGTTCCATGGATTTACAACATAATCCTTTCTACTATTTCCAAATAATCCTATTTACATTTTGTTCACTACTAAGGCGCCTGCAGTAGAATACCATCACAAGTTACAAAAAAGAGAGAGGAAGAAAGGAAAAAAGGAAAGAAAAAAGACCCCCCAAACCCATTAATTTACTACTAATTTTTCCTGTAGAAAGATTGATAATGTCACTCGAGATTTACAGTTTACAGGAAGTAAAACGCCTCTTTGAATTTATTTTGGAGTCCTAGGGCAAGTTACTAAAAGGAAGGCAGAAAGGACTTTTCATCTCCGAGAGGTTTCTCTTCTTTGCAAAGAGTTAGGATCTTTCCCTTTTAACTCCCTTCTTGTTCCTTTTATTCTTGCGCTTCTCCTGGTACTTTCTGATGTGCCTGGAAGTTTAAAACACACCTTAAAAACAAAAACCACGCTACTAAATAGGAAGAACGGCGGCGTTTAAACATTTATGGGGAAGAACGGCTGTAGCAACAAACCACAAGAGCCGGGTTCGCCCGCGACCTCCCGCTGACACCCACGCAGGACGCACCGGAGTTTCGCCGAGCGTGTGACCGGGGGCTGCTCTTCGGCAGCACCGGGTCCCTGGGAGCACCGTGCTCCCGGCGTGCCTCAAGGGTCCTCAAGGACGTGGCCGGCCGGGGTAGCTTCGTGGGGGAGGGATGGGGACCCCCGCGGCAGACTTAGGCAACACTGCAAAAGTCCTCGTCTGTCGACGCGGATGGGGCCTGGGGTGTGGAGGGAGAGGGCTGAGGGGCTTGATTTCTAGGGGGCAGCTGAGCCAGCCCCCAGTGCGAACAATTAAGACCGGGTGTTACTGCAGCCCCTGGAGATCGCGGGTTGTCTTTGTGCATCTTCCGCTCGCTGCTGTCCCAGGCCGGCAGGTGCCTTCTCAAAAGGGCAAGAAAGAAAAGGCAGAAGGGGAGCGGCGGCGGCGCAGCCATGAGCGGCGTTTTCCCAGGCAGGACCCCGCCGCTCACCGCCCACCATCCCCGAGCTCGCCCCAGCCCCCGGCCCCGCGGCCGGCCCGGCTCCGCTCCGCGCGGTCCGCTCCCGGCGGTGCTCTGCGCGGACGGGGGATGCCACCTACCGGCGAGGAGCGCCAGGCGGAGGCGGGTCGGCCGACTCCGGGACGCCGTGGACCCGGGCAGGGTGCCCGGCGTGCCCCCCCGGCCAAAGCAGCCCTCGGGAAGGGCAGGGCAAGGCAGGACGCCCCCGCCCGGGGACTGAGCGGGACTCCGAGACCCTAAGGAAAAGCAGCGTTTTCGGGGGGACCTGAGAAACGCCCCCTCCATGGGAAGGCTGGAACTTCCCCGAATCTAAATCTTCCCACCCCCGCCCCGGGCTCTGCCGTCCCGCAGTCCTCCTCGAGGCCACTCACCCACCCGCTAAACGGCCACCCCGGGACCAGGACCTCGGGGGAGTTTTCCGCCGTTTCCCGCTGGTTGTGAATGATGTAATATAACGTGCACCTAAAACCACAGTAGCACAGAAGTGAGTGTTAAATACCGATACACAGGTAGGGGTTTGGTTTGGGTTTTTTTAATCGCTTGAGCTTATTAATATTCATTATAAATTTTAATTATATATTATACACACAATTCCTGCATGCATATACAGAACACCACACATTTCATCAGTGCGGTGCATGTATGCATGAGATCAAAACCCCCTAGTAGTCCGTACAAGGAGTCCTGGTAGCTCCTGCTCTTCACCCGAGCCCACGCCCTTTTCCGGCGGCAAGGCTTGGCCCCTGCTGTCCACAGCTCCTACAGGGCAGCGAGAACAGGAGCTTCACCCCCAAGCCTCGTCCCTCAGATCCAAACCTGAGGAAAGGTTGGGTATTTTGGCAGCCGTCTGCTGCTGGAGGTAGCTGAACCAGGGGCATTCCATCTCAGACAGTGTGTCCAGAAACACCAGGCAGGAGCTGGATGGGGTGGACCTACACCACTTTCCCTCGATGTCTCCCTTCTTGCAGAAGACAGTGTCCCCTGGGACGCCCACAGCACTCTTCTACAGCTGAGAAGCCTGTGCTCAAGCAGGACACCCAGGAGCCCCTGCTGGCACACAGGATAGACAAGCCTACAGACCTTCCCTGGCCCTTTATTCAAAATCGAAGAACACTCTGGGCATGGTTTAGGCCCCTTTCAAGTGGCCACAGTGGTGCTCTGGCTGAGGAACTCTGGATTTTCCAGAGCTGACACTGACCATGCAGAAGGATGCCAGAGCCTTCTCCATCACCACATGGGTCAGCTGTCTGGTGCCGGTGAGCACCCCTGGGTGATTTGCTGAGTGTTTGGCTAGGTGCAGCCTGAGGTAGAGCCTGTCCACCAGCTACACCTGCTGGAGCTGAAGAGACTTCCTTGGGCCCCCTGCATCTTGCAAGACTCCAACACCAAAGGCTACGCTTCTTCTGGCATGGCCTCATACCTCTCCACACCCAGATATAAGAGTTACCTGCAGAATCGGACTTTCTGTTATTGAAATAAAACAACTTCTTTAATAATTTACACTTTCTGTCAATGTAATTCCTTGGGCCAAAGATTGGAGTGGATTCTGAGCTGCTTCTGTCATGGAAAGAATAGAACTTCCAGTGATGACCCGGCACCAAGATGGTGACATCTGTGACAGGGATCACTGCAGTGATAGCTGTGGTCTCCACTGTCCAGTATTGCAGTGACCACTGTTTGAGATCCACTTTTTTTTTTAGTTTAATACCTTCTTCCCTTGCTGTGTAGTTTTGGGGGAAGGTAACACTTCTCTTAAGCCTTCTGCAGAGGCTGAGATTACAAACAGTGTCTGTGTGATCAGGCCCAAACCCAATGCATTGGTGAGGGCTGGCACCAGTCACCTGAAAAGATTAAGAAAAATCTGGGGCTTCCTGCCATGCCTACTGCTGAAAAAGAATTTCTCACCCTTGGAGATGGCCCTACCCCCCTTCCTCTGTGTCAAGGTTTAAAGCTGGGCTGGCTATTAAACGGACAACAGACACTCTTTGTTAACCCCCTCCCTCCCCAAAGTGGGGGGAAAGAGAAAAGGGAAAGAGACTTACAGGTTGGAAAAGTTAAAACAGCTTTAATCTAACTACAATAATAATGTCTGATAATAATAGGAAGAAATAATAATGAAATATATACAAATATACAAATTTGTACAAAACCAATATTGAGCTCCCCCCCACCAATGATGAATACGTCACCCGGATGCCACAGGGCATGCCCCAGGAAAGTCCCGGACTGTACTCAGCAGCAGGCAGGAGCTGGATTCAGGAATGCACGGATCGGGATTGAAGGCAGAAGAATCGGACAGAGTCCTCCTGGGACGCCGACCATAGAAGAAGACGAGAGCGAGACCCTTGTGATCCCTCAGCTTTATACCGAGTATGACGCATATGGGATGCAATACTCCCTTTGGTCAGTTTTGGGTCACCTGTCTAACCCACTCCTCCCCACTGCAGGGTCACAGGTGTGACCACTTCTCTGCTCTTTCAGCTCCGGCGCACAAGAAAGTCAGCAGAAGCAAGCATCGATCTTGGTCTCCAGAGGGATAACTGTAAGCAAGGGCCTTACTGCATACCATTCCTTCTGATGTTCCAGCACTAACTATAAACACCGAGCCTTATCACTGCTAGAAGCAGCTACTGTCTGGAAAAACATGCAGTTAATTTCAGAGAGTGCAGCTTCTCGGAAGAGACTTAACTAAAAAGTAGTTACTAAAAGAAAATTGGTTCTGTCCTAGCCCAAACCAGGACACCCTGTTGTCAAACTTTTTTTTTTTTCCTTCTTGACCAAGTTCATGGTTGGGGTTTTTTTCTTCTTTTTTTCATTCCCTGCTTTGTTCTATAACTCTTGCAGGGCAGGTATATTTGTGCCCTTTTGGGCCCTTGATTTCTGTAAAATGTGATGAAATGTCTCCAGAACTTTTTGCACTTCTTGTCTAACAGAACACAAGGAGAGATTATACTAGGTTAGATCAAGACCAATCTAGCAGCATAAGCTGACCTCAACATCAGACAATACCAGATGTTTAGGGAAGAATACAGGAAGAGGACAAGTGTATTAAATTTATTCCTAGCTGCCAGAAATCTAGGTTTCAGGGAGTTTTTTAAGCCAGAGATAACATGTAAATAGCCATTGATGGAATTTCTTCTGTGAATTTGTCCAGTCATTTTTTGAAATCGTACACATTTACGCCACTGAACGTGTTCTGCAGAAATGTTCCCCAGCTCTAACAACACGTGGTGTGAAGGGTCTCTTTTTGTTTGCTTTAAGCCAGTCAACTGCTCATCTAATCAAATGTGCTCTCATTTTTGCATTAGAAGAGGAAAGCAACAACTGTTGTTAACCACCCTCTCCCTGCTGTTCATGACTTTATAGATTTTATCACAAATTTTTTTCATTGGTTAGCTCTTTTCAGGCTGAGGAGTTCTGCTTTGGAATCACTGGATTAGCATGGAAATAATTCTGTTCCCCTGACAATCCTTGCCAACCTCTCCACCTTCTATTGTTCAGCTCAGGCTGATTATTACTGTAATAATACTCCAGAACAGCACAAGATGCCTAAATTTGCTTTTCCAGTTTTCATTTCTACTCTTTTAAGCCAGTGTCTACTCCCAAAACTAGTGGAGGGATATCTGATTTTCAAGATGGAGCACTGGCCACCAGAGCTGATACAGCAGGGTACTTGTCTCATGAACAAATCACGTTTGTTTAGGCTACACGTGATTTCATGACTCCACTGACTACAGAAAATCTTTCCAAGACTCTCTGCATAAGCTCTGAATTCTTCATTGTAGACAAGCTCTAGCAAACTAGGAGGGAGATTCTGTAATTAATGTCTCAGATATTTGAGGTATTTTCCATTTAATTCTGTAGCAATTAAAGTAAGCCCTGAAAGAGTATGAACCCGTTCATAAATGCAGTGACTATTGGCAGGTACACTCTTTGTTCACTTAGAAATGCTTGGGGATAAGCTATACCATGATCAAAGAAGATACTGATTTTCAGATCTAAAACTAAGTGGGTGGTGGGTTCCTGCCAGACTTGAGCAAAAGTTAACAGCTAGCTGCTGCAGAAGGAGGAAGGCCCTCGCCCTGTCCAGCCTCCTCATCTTTGGCCACCTGCACTCACCACTTACCTCCTGCCGCGCACCAACCTGGACCAGGAGGCCTAGAAGGCCACAGGTAAAATCCATAATGAACCGCACCTTCACAGCTGCTAAGACATGAGTCAAAGTGGGCACATTTACAGCTACACATCTAAAGCGAGACAACTTCATCCTGGGCTAGGTCTGCCATATTTGGGTGGGACTATGCTGATTTTTGGTTAAGGTCTTAACAACGTTTCTGACTTGTAGCTTAGTAGGGGTCAAAACATTTCTGTGATCATGGCTTAAATGAACAAAGTCTCTTGAATTCTGTGCATAGGATGTCTACAGGAATAATCTGCTTGTTCGAGTCTCTGACATCTGTGCATGAATTTAAGGTACCACCTTTTTCACACACTGCCAGTGGGGAATATGGTGACTTCTGACTTTTACCTATTCTCTAGCAAGATCTTAATTGTCAACTAAGACTAACAGGAAAGCCTTTCTAGAAGAGCCTTTACCAGGTCAATTAACATAAACTCCCAAGTATCCAGCAAAGCCTGTTTGAACCATGTTCAGCGAAGGCAGGGGATTCTTCCTGCGGCACTTCTCTGACTACTCTCTAGTCAGCCTCTGCGGGGTGTTATAAACAGAGAGAGGCATCCCACAGCTCTTGAAAGGCTTGTGATGTGGCTTGACGCCCAGGTATTTCGGGTTGCTGAGTTTAAGAGTTACAGGCATGCTGAGAAAAGGACACTGTTTGCTGAGGAGTGCTCTCTCTTCCTTGACACTTAAGTCTATTATGGATTACTCCATACAACTCACCGGCACGTGGTACAACACTGTAATACATGAGATGAAAACAGCACTGCACTTAACTTCAATCTTCCGTGTCTCCCCTTGAATGCTTATATATTTACTACCTCTTTAAAAGTTAAGAATTCTTCAGCGAGTCTCATGTCCAGACTTTTGGAGATGGTTTCTTTTCCACTCATATCTCTCACAACACTCTTGCTCCTGCACCCCATAATGCTGCTTTCCTCCATTAAATTACTAACATATACGCATATTTTTCCAACTAACTTAGCACTTTTCCCCTTTCGTCCTGGAGCATCTACATTAGGAATGATAACATTACTATTCCCTGTGGTGCCCTGCTGATGTGCAATACACTTTTGCTTTCTTAAGTGCTGAATACAGCATTCTTTTGAACGCACGTTTCCGAATGAGATTTTGAATATCAGAGAGATTTCTTTCACTGCCTGAAAATACACTGAATATGTGTTCTTTGTAGTCACCAGCAATCAGGGGAAATACTACTTCACTTTAGCCCAATCACTTACGTTTATGACCTGTGATTCGTTTCCTGAATATGATGATACTAACTTGATACCTCTTCTCAATGTACCCCGTTATTACTTATGTTGCACTGGCCATGTCCTTCAGGAGAGTTTTTCCACTGGCATTTCCACAGCAAATCTTGTCATTCTTCTGCCTTTAAGCTTCCACATAATTTAGGAGACAATTTTCCCAAGTAACCATTCTAATGGTCTTTTTCCACTCCTATGCTGAATCTGTGCAGCTAACGAACTTTGCAACTAAAGAACTTTTTAGCAATCTGTGTTCTTTGATGGTTTCGAAGTCCTAACTTTCACCTTTTTTTCAGAACTGAAAACATGCTTATTGAATTCAGCCTTCATTTCAGTGCTACAGGCTTTGTATCTGTTCCATTTCTCAACAGAAGTTCTTTAGGTACAACTAAATCCAGGTTTAGGTTTATGTTTCCCATTACACAATTACACAAAAAGGACTGGAAAAAGCAAGCCAATACTACTTTAGCATTCTAAAATACTTTTTCTCTGATGCAAAGTTTGTTTTTTTAAGGTCTGCTGTTTGATCCAGGAAATGTAACCAAATCTTACAGAGCCCCTTGAACTGCAGTTCTTGAACTGCTTCAGTTGATTCTTGATACAAGTCAGTGATGTGGTTTTCAGCATAATTTGTTTTAGAAATCTCACAGGGGAATATGAGATCATACCTCCAGCCCAGTTAATCCTAGGCTGACAGCTGGGACAGTACTTTCTACAGCTTCTATCTTGGAATAACCTTTCTGTGACTCATTTCCACATCAGTATTTCAGCCTATTAAAACATTTTGCATGTTCGTAATCATCATTTGGCCTAGTCATTCTGAAATATTCTTTATATATTGACAGCAGACTGTGATCAATCTGAAGTTGAAGTATTTATTGCTGTTACTTTCAATAGCCTGCAGTGGTTCAAGTTGTTGGCTTTTTTTTTTAATCTTGGCTCCATTCCCTTTTGCTGCAGGTACATTGCCAACTTCACCTTGCAATAAATTTATAAGCTTTCATTCTTAGTTCAGAACAAACTCTGTCCTCCCAAATCCCTCCTCAGTTCCCCTGAATCTGTTTTGTTCCTTTCCTTCTGAATTAGATAATGTGTTTGCTAGTTCAGACACAGTAACACGGCCTTTCCACCACCACCCCTTCTTAACATTAATCAATAAAGAATCAATAAAGAAGGATAAATTAATTATTAACACAGTGTTACAGAAATAGGAACAAAGGGAATAGTTTGTTGAGGATATTCCAGAGAAGGGCCGGTTTAAAAGGCATGAAAACACAGGATGAGCTACCAAGGTCAGTAGTATTTCTGCCAATGCCAGGAGGCCCATTGAGTCTGACTGCAGTGACGATGGGGGCAGGACCATGGAGCAACATGGCTTTTCCTCTCTTGTGTCACTTGGTGAGTGTGTGTAGCACCGATGCGAACACCAGGCTCCTTCCTCCATAAATCTGCTCCACACCCTGCTATGCAACACAGGTCCAGACCCTGCAAAGACTGCTTTGCTTTCTGCACAGTGAGAATGGTCGTCGCAGTTCAAGTTCCCAGTGACTGTGACGTTAGTCCCACCAGACTCCTCAGAGACAGCAAACTGAAACACATTAGTAGACCCGTGGAGGACTGAAATTGTAGACTGTGAATGATCTCTGCTCCAAGGAAAAGCGTTTACAAATACTCACAGCAGCAGTAGCAGCGGCTTGAGTCAGGGCCTTGGAGGCATGCATTCGGTTCTCAGAGCAGGATTCAGGTAACGCAGACAGTACAGGAAAAAGGCACACTAATACCTCAGTGATGGAAAATACTTCTACAGGAGAAAAGCTCTGGGAGAACCGGAGAGCGCGAGCAGAGCGCGCTCAACAGCAAGCGGCAAGCGGTCGCGCAGCAGTGCCCGGTAACGTAAAAGAGGGTGCAAGGCCGAAAACGCCCGAGATGGAAGGAAAGTAAAAGCAGGTGAGAACTGCCACATGGGCGGTGGTGACAGACAGCCCCGCAAAATAAAAAGGCAAAAGCCTCAGCGGTTCGGCTTCGGCAAGGGCGGCCGGGAGGAGGGCAGCTTCGCCCGGGAGCCGCGTCGGGGGAGCGGCCCGAGCCAGGCGGAGGCGAGAACGGGGCAGGAGCACGGCGGGGCTGAGCTGCGGGACGCAAAAGCGCGGGCACGGGGAGGAGGCTTGCGCCGCGCAAGCGAGAAAGGAAACGCAACGCTTACGCGTTTCCTCGGAAGAAATTAAGTAGATAACGCCAGATAGGGGACGGACCCGCTCGGGGCAGGGGGCGCCGCCGGCGACGCTGCAAGCGGCGGGAGGCGCAACGGGAACGGAGGGACGGAAGGAAGGAGTGAGCGAAGGAAGCAGTGAGGGAGTGTCAAGGGCCGACCCACCAACCCGTCACAGCCCGCCTCGTCCGCGCCGATAAACCGGGGCGGCTGCCCGGCTCTCCGCCCCTCAGGCCCTGCCCCGCCATCGCGGAGGTGCGCCCCCTGCCGGCCCAGCGAGGGGCGCATGCGCAGCGCGGCGCGGCCGTGCCTTCCTTCCGGCCGCGCCTTCCTTCCGGCCGCCATCTCGCCGCTGTCCGCGTGCTGCGCCCGGCCAAGCACCCCGCCCGCGGCCCTCGCCTTTCCTTCCCCCCCGCCACGCGGTCCGGCGCCGCCGCTCCCGCCCCGAGAAGGTAGGAGGGAGACGGCGGGGGGAGGTCGGGAGGTCTGCGGTTCGCGGGGTGGCAGCGGTTGGCGGAAGGGAAGGCGGCTGGGCCCGAGGGGAGCCTCCTCTCCTGCCGCCTGGCCTCGCCTCAGCGCTGCTGCGTGCGAGCAGAGACGCCGGCGCTGCGGTGAGGACGGGGCTCCCCGCCGCCGCTTGGCACGGCGGGGGGCGGCGGCGGCCGAGCAGGGCCCGCCTCCCATGGGCGCTCTTGTTGCTTCCGCAGATGAAAGAAACAATCATGAACCAGGAGAAGCTCGCCAAGCTGCAGGCCCAAGTGCGCATCGGTGGCAAGGTAGGAGCCACCCCCCCAACTCCCACCCCGCCTTCGGGGCCGCGCCTCGCTGCGAGGGGCCCTGGAGCAAGCCCCGGGTGCTGTCAGCTGGGCTTGGCTGGCCTCGGAGGAAGCTGTGCGGCTGCAGGGATCCCCTGTGGCCGGTTGCGTAGAAGCAGTACGTAGTAGCTGAACCTGCAGCCTTTTTTGTCTGGGTTTGTTTCGATGTATTCCGGCAGACGCGCAACCTGCGTGCTGGCATGGGGCGCTTTAGAAGGCATGTAGGGTTTGAAGTGAGTAGACTTTACGGCACGTGAGCCAGATTATAGTTTTCAGATTATAGAGAGTTATGTTCCAGTCTTTGACGTGTCCGTGGCTGGTTTTTTTTGCCTTGTAGGACAAGGTTGGGAATTCTGTGCTCGTTGTACTCTTGCACTTGTAGACTAACGTGCTCAGAACACCTCTTTTTGTTATTACAACATTTGAATGTATGTAGCTGTGTGATTACTTATAATCTGAAAATACAGAAGTATGTCGAATATAGTTGTATGCTAGTAAACGTTTTAATTACGGTGTCATTTTTAAGGCAAAAAATAGTAATTTTTTTATACCTAAGGAAGCATACACACAGTATTTTAGAATACAAACTATTCAACAGAAGACTTGCTGACAGAGTTTTCAAGAGTTTTCATATCCATCTTGATTTTTTTTTTTTCCTTTAGCTGGAGATTTAGGCAGCCTTAAATCAGGGTTAGTGTGGTAGTTAACTGGATTGGTGATTTTGCGTATTCTTTGTATGGGTTTACTACTTAAGTAGAGAACTGCTGTATTACATTGGAGATTGTGTGCATGTTACCAGCATGTGTACATTCACTATAGAGGCTTTTAATGTTTCTTACATAAGAGCATGCATTCAGATTTTGCTCTTGCAACTTTTTGGTCAATATGTCTTCTAGAGACATTAAGCAAAACTTAGAATATGCTGGTGGTGCTGTCATTCAGTCTTAAAGTTGTGAAATACTTTGAATGCCTGAACTCGACTTTTAAAAATGGTTTTATAACTGGAAATTATTACTGGGATTCTTCATGGCATTGTCACCATGTAAGTTGAGATGGGTATGGAGGAAGCAAAGGGGGAAGAGTCACTTCTTGTGAGAAAAGGTTGCACGTTACCTCTGTTGGAAGATTTTCGTGATATCACAAGGCTAGCTATTGTAATATATTATATTGTTGTGTGAAATTTGAGATTTTTGTGTAGAATATTGCTACAGTGAAATATTGTGGCTCTTCTTCGAAGCATTTTTAGATGGGTGGCAGATGAGTCTGTAGTATTCCATTGGTGGCCTGCCGTACTTTAATATAGATGTAAAGGGGTGTGAACAGCATGATCAGGATAGAATTTGTTTAGTAAAAACCTGTAGTCTTCAGAAGCTTAAATCTGTGGAGATGAAAGCAGCAGCTGTTCATTTAAGTTAAACATAGATTGTCTGAAGCTTGATGTCTGTGTTTAATATGGGTGAAAAGGAGGCACGTGTTCCTTTATAGCCGTTGATCCGAGACATCACTTTTTGGAATTTATTGAGAGGTCTTTTGTCCAGAGAGACTTAGTGTATACCTTATGTAGCTCACCTCCTGGGTAGTTAAGGTACTAAAATAGAGCCATTTCTATTATTTTAGTAGTTTTCAAATCGCTGTGTGCTCTAACATGACAGTAGCAGGGGATGAGTATCAAGCTTTCTAGACAAATGGCTAAACTTTTGAGCTGTAGTCTTCAAAGTGTTAGTTTCATGTGAATTTTTCATTAACAATCCTCATTGTTTGTAACTGGATTAGGTTGGAGGTGTTAATATCTAGCCACTTCTACCAGTTAACTCAAAAGGTATTGCAGCCATTTATCCAGCTGGGCAGCAACACATTCTATCATTCCTTGCATGTGGCAGATGGGCAGCTGGAGTAGGGGACCTTAGATTACTAGTTACAGTGTGTCAAAAAGGAGCTTAGTTTCACCTGTTCCTGGAGGTTTTATGTCAGATTTTGTTGAAGCCTTATGGTGGTGGAAGGAGGTATAGAATGGTACTTTCTGCTTTTTCATAGGTATAGATATCTTATAACAGGAGACGTTTATTTCACTTGGGAAATCTAGAGCTCTGTGTCTGTAGGGGAACTTAACTTTTGCTTGTTTTGCTGGCTAAACAGAGGTGGTCTGGAATAATATGAAGATGTATTTTCTAAAAAAAAGATTTATAAAATATTTTTGGAAAACTAAGTATTCTTCAAATATGTATGTGTAAGTCCATCAGATGGGAGATACCTATTTGGAATAAAAATTGACTATTTTCAGTTTTCTCATATTTGCTTGTTAATGATTTGTAGATAACTTTATGTCCACTATTATAAAAATTTTGCTACAATTTAAGAAACATGATCTAAGGATAAATCCATAAGCTTCAGAAATTACCTAAAACTGTGCTCATTCTTCAGTTTTATGCCTATGATAACAGGTAAGGGTAAACTTGCAGTTTTCATTTTCTAAGATGCTGCAGAATCCCTATAAGAATTGTGGAATAAACGTTCGCTGGTGCGTTGCTTTTCACAGACACGCAAAGCTTGCCTTATACCAAGGGAAAGACTGCTGCAGTGCAGTTGGAGGTGTGGGGTTATGTGCACTGTGACACAGAAGTAGAACTTTTTATGTTAAGTGGATTTGTAGATTGCTGCACAGTAGTTAAACGGCCCTGAGTATTAGAGTATGTAAAGAACTACTTAAGTATTAATTTGTAACTTTTATTTTTTTGTGAAGGGTACTGCCCGCAGAAAGAAGAAGGTAGTCCACAGAACAGCTACAGCAGATGACAAGAAACTTCAGTTTTCTTTGAAGAAGCTGGGAGTCAACAATATTTCTGGAATTGAAGAGGTAATAGCTTCAGAGAAAAAAATACTTCTCTCTATAGAAATACAAAATGTATCAAAATGAATTTCCTGGTAAGTAACATTCTAAACTTGCCTGTAAATTATCAGTAGGTCTTTATTCACCTTTGAGAAGTCCAGTTTCCTGTTAAACTGAAAAATCTTGGTAAACTGCTTCAAATACTGGATTTTTTTCTTGCAGGTAAACATGTTTACCAACCAAGGAACAGTTATTCACTTCAATAACCCTAAAGTTCAGGCATCTCTGGCTGCTAACACTTTCACTATCACTGGCCATGCTGAGACAAAGCAGCTAACAGAAATGCTTCCTAGCATCTTAAATCAGCTTGGAGCTGACAGTCTGACCAGCCTGAGGAGATTGGCAGAAGCTCTACCCAAGCAACGTAAGTTGAAACTTGAATGCATTGCATGCTGGCAGCTGACATGAGGCTTATTTGGATAGCAGCAGTGAAATTCAGTGCACTCTTGCTGTCTGCAAGCGTATTATAAAATGCTTATAAAGAAATTGAACTCTTAGATCTTATTTATAGCTCAAATCCAATGACGAGTATAACCAAATAAAGCAGAGGCACCTGTCGGCATATCTTGCAGCTGGTCTAGGACTGGAAAGTTGTAGGCAGACTTTATTTCATGGTAGTTGTCTTCTTGATGTGGCTACCATATTTTGACATACCTCATTCGTCAGGGCTGCATAGGTGAGTTACTCTTCCTGGAAGAGTTAGGTTTCAAAAGAGATGAACTTCTAATATGTCTGTTTTGACTCTTTGAATGGAAACATAAGTAATGGGGAAAGGGGCTTAAGGACATACATCTTGCAACTGCTTTGCTGCCTCACAGGTGTGGTGAAGGTATTTCTTGCATGGACTTTTTGATAGCTAGGAGGTAATTACACAGTATTTGTAAGGACGTGTATTATAATTTCTCTGTGTGTGGAACAGTGTAGAGAACAGGACTGGTGTGAGCATTAAGCTAGATACACCAACTTCCTATTCAATCCTTAAATTAGTAAAAGAACATGAGTACTTGTTCTTCCTAGAACTGTGTGGGAAAAGTAGAGGAGAGATTTAAGGATATGGTGTTTGGAAAAGGTGCTGCTGCTACGAGGTGAGAAATGGGACTGAAAGACAAGTTTGTTGACACTGGGAACGTTCGTTGTGTCCTGGATGTATGGTCTTCCTACTTTTCTGAAGTATCTTAAGCCCATTCCTTCCAAGGTACAGAACATCCTAAATAAAGAGGAAATTAGAGAAGCATATCATTGTGTCCAGTTTCTGGTAGTTCTGAACTTGATTGTTAATCTTTTTCTTCCTGTGCTTTGCTGCCAACAAGACAGCCTTTATGTCCATTTCTAAAGTTGATGATACTTCCCTCCTGTCAACTTCCTACTGAAAAAATCCTGCTAGAAGTAGTCTTCAGGAGGTGGGGTGAACTGCTTCTTTCCCATGGAGCTCAGATCCTCCCTTCCGGATGTCACCTGTGTGGCTTCCTTGTGGTAGTTGTAGGGCTTGAAAGAAAAAAATCATGGAAGGATTTAAAATGATCCCCTAAGATCTCTCTTCCAATAAAAAAAGTGGGTACATTCTGGATAAGCTAAGTTGTGTAGTGTTAATAGTTCATTAGTAATAGTGTTAATTGTTTAAAGTGCTTGCTTTGTATGACTTGGAAATGGCTGTTCCTTTCCACTTTGGGTGAACGCCAGAGTTGTTGCACAAAACTTTCTGTTCAGCATTGTCTGCTAGATTTAGAAACCTGGCATCGAAGAGTGAAGTGTCCGTGATGATTGTGTTTGCAGCTGCTAAAGTAAACTTGGTCTGGTCTTGGGGATGAGAGGAAATGCAGACAATTTAGAAGGAAATAACGTGTTTTGCTTTTAAAATGTCATGTTTGATACTAAGATGCGCTTAAGCTGTAACAGCTTTCTGCTGTTAAAAAACAAAAGGAGGGTTAGCGATGACCTTGTCCCAAGCCCTTTCAGACCAAAGTTTACACATTCATCTGTTTAGCTTCTCTGTAAATCAGGGTGCAGGTCTAGTATGAATCCATCTGTTTCCTCATGCTTTTCTTGAAAACTGAGAAGGATTAATTAGGATAAAACTGAGGTGAGAGAGAGTATGAGACAGCTTACCCTTGGTAGCACATCTAAAAATAGTAAAATTAGTGGCACAGGCACCCAGGGACCTGAGTAATTTATTCTTTGCATTATACTGCTGCAGTTTCACAGATGCTCTGGTCTGCTGCGGTGGGCATGGTTAAGTCTCACTAGCTCCTGCAAATACAGTGGGAAAGGTTAAGAAATTACCAAGTCAGCAGAGATGTGGACCAGAACACAGGGTTACCTCAACCACCTAAGTGTCAAATTGTGCATCCATGTTCTTCTGTCTCCTGGTTTGAGCTTTACCAGGTGTTGTGATTTGAGCCCAGTCAGCAACAAAGAACGACAGGGATGCTCGCTGACTCTTCCCCCCACACCAGGATGAGGAGAAAATGCAATGAAACCTGGTGGGACAAGACAGGGAGGGTTCACTCACCAGCTGTGGTCACGGGCAAAACCAGGCATCTTGGGGAGAAAGNTCAACCACCTAAGTGTCAAATTGTGCATCCATGTTCTTCTGTCTCCTGGTTTGAGCTTTACCAGGTGTTGTGATTTGAGCCCAGTCAGCAACAAAGAACGACAGGGATGCTCGCTGACTCTTCCCCCCACACCAGGATGAGGAGAAAATGCAATGAAACCTGGTGGGACAAGACAGGGAGGGTTCACTCACCAGCTGTGGTCACGGGCAAAACCAGACATCTTGGGGAGAAAGTATTCAATTTCATCAGTTATCAATCAAAGCAGAGTAGGATAAGGACACATGAAAAGCCAGATCCCAAAATACAAATGAGTACCCTTCCCCCCACCTCTCCCCTTCTTTCATTCCCTGGTTTGAGTCCCCTTGCTCCCAATGTCTCTGCCTCCTCCCACCTTNCATCCATGTTCTTCTGTCTCCTGGTTTGAGCTTTACCAGGTGTTGTGATTTGAGCCCAGTCAGCAACAAAGAACGACAGGGATGCTCGCTGACTCTTCCCCCCACACCAGGATGAGGAGAAAATGCAATGAAACCTGGTGGGACAAGACAGGGAGGGTTCACTCACCAGCTGTGGTCACGGGCAAAACCAGACATCTTGGGGAGAAAGTATTCAATTTCATCAGTTATCAATCAAAGCAGAGTAGGATAAGGACACATGAAAAGCCAGATCCCAAAATACAAATGAGTACCCTTCCCCCCACCTCTCCCCTTCTTTCATTCCCTGGTTTGAGTCCCCTTGCTCCCAATGTCTCTGCCTCCTCCCCCCTTAGTGGTGCAGGAGGACAGGGAATGGGGGGTGCAGTCAGTTCACCAAAGATTGTCTCTGCCGCTCCTTCCTCCTCAGGCGGGGAGGGCTCCTCACAGCTTCCCCTGCCCAGGTGCGGGGTCCCGCCCATGGCAGACAGTCCCTCATGGACCCTTCTGATGTGAGTCCTTTCCGTGCGGTGCAGTCCCTCAGGAATGCACCAGCCCAGCATGGGCTGCCCACAGAGTTGTGGTCTGCTTCGGGAGCAGGCACCTGCCCTGGCATGGGGTCCTTCACGGGCTGCAGGTCCATTTCTGCCTTGCTGTGGTCCTTCACGGGCTGCAGGTCCATCTCTGCCTTGCTGTGGTCCATCACGGGCTGCTCCACCATGATCCAGCATGGGCTGCAGGGGCACAGCCTGCCCCCTCCCTGTGGGCTGCAGGGGAATCTCTGCTCCGGCCTGCTCCCCCCACCCCCTTCCTCCCAGGCTGTGGGTATCTGCATAGGTGTTCCTCTCACATGCCAGTCCTCCCTGTGCTGCAGGTCTCAAGGACTGATGTGCATCTGTTGTTTCTAAATGGCCCGGCTTCAGCCCAAGGCAGGGTGACTGGAGCTAGGGGAGCTTCCAGCAGCTTCTGACGGGGCCACCCACGCGTGTAGCCCCTTCCTCTGCTGCCAAAGCCCTGCCACACAGACCCAGCGCACCAGGGAACAATAATATCTTTGAGTGCCTCTAGTCATGTGTGTCTGCCTGCAGCTTCACAATTACACCTTAATTTTAATTGAAGGCCTAGGGTCATAAGTTCCTTTCTTTTCCTCAAAACTTGATTATGTAAACCTTGAGAAACATTGAGTAGCCAATAAACTAAGCTACGAAGGGAAATTGGTAAAATTAGTCTCTGCGCTTGTAGCTGAAAATGATTAACATGCAAGGCACTCGATATACCTAGATACAAGATGGTGACTAGTAAACTGGTTTAGTGTGCATCTTCTCATTTCCCTGCTGGGCTGTTTGAGCATTATCAGTAACAAGGGGAGTGTGAATTTCCTTGGTTAGTTCGAAGATTTTTATTCCTGTGGGGAACTGGATAAAGCATTGCAGTTTAGCTCAGACTGATAATATTTTCAAAAAACACGAAGCAAAACATCTAATCAAGATGCCTCTGGTGAGCTTGACTGATGCTTTTGAACTACTTGCTCTTGCAGCTGTGGATGGAAAAGCACCACTTGCTACTGGTGAAGATGATGATGATGAAGTTCCAGGTAAGAATAAGCATTCAGTGGAGGAAAAAGTGGTGAATTTTGCTGAGAGATAATGTGTAGCATAAGATTGGACCAAGTATGGTAAGACTATGTTACAGAATTTCTGAGGGCAGCTTATTTCATGGTTTTCAGACACCATAAGAGACTGAGGTGGACTGTTGGTTTGAGCTAGCATTTTTGTCCTGTGTATCAGTAATAGCTATGGCCAAGATAATTATTTACGATTCAATAAGAAAGGTGGGAAGAAACTACCTTCTCAGTATCACTTAGTCCAGTTGTGGGCATAGTGAAGTTAGAATTCTTAGAATTGTGCTTTATCATGAACCATCTAAAACCTGATTGAGCAAGAGGAATGAACCATGAAGCTCTTATTTGGTCTGTGTTTTATAAGCTGAAAGTTTTTTATGGTACAAGCACTTGATACGAAGTAGAACTTTGGGGGGGGAAAAAGACCCAAGACCAAAATGTTTGGCAAAGGGGAAGTGAATCAAACTTTAATTTCAACATTCTTCTTTTTCTAGATCTTGTTGAAAACTTCGACGAAGCTTCAAAGAATGAAGCAAACTGAACTAAGTGTTACTTTCTGAATAAAGTTAAAACTTGAAAAAGCTACATGGGGCTGCTATTTTATATTGTGACTGCTTTGATTTTATTTTTATTTCCTGATGAGATCTCAAGATCTGTGATATTTGGAAACTCCTTGAACCTGCAGCTCCTTAGTTACTGCTTGTACACAATATTATTTTTGTGGCCTGATTGAAGAAACCTATGCTTTGAAATGAGTCAGATTGCTAATGAATCTCTGCCTAGACACAATTTTTGAGTAACTTGTATACAAGCGAAACCTCATCTTTAATCAACTTTGGCATACAATAAAAATATAAAATAAACTTTCTGGTGTGGCTTCTTGTGAGAAGAGCAGGGAAAAAAATTGGCCATAAACACTAAACAATCATAAAAGGTCTTGCTTTTCTGCAGAGCATTTTCCTTTTGCTGTGTTAGAAAACTGGCTTCTAAAAAAAATCTTCTGTGCATAATGGAGCATTTTAGACTTTAATCGCTGAGTTCCAAGTGTTTGCAGGTCAGAGCTGCATATGCTCAAGTCACTTTGTAATCTGAATTTAAGAAATAAATCTGTATTCTAGAAATAATTACTGGTGGTTTAAGGTAACAAAATGTGCAGGTTGAGAGAGAACTTTGCCTTGAAGAACAGCGGCAAGCTGCTGGCATTTTGGGGGAACTAGATATTGATGTTAAATTTTTATCTTCAGGGAATGCTTAATAGTTTTTCTAGGGTGTAACTGTTTAATGAGACAAATAATACTTTCCAAGTACTTTACTTATCTGAAAATGTCAATTATGTGGGGGAATGAAGTATAGGAGGGGGAAAAAGCCTTAACAGGATTGTTAATGGCTTTTAATTAAGTCTGTAGTTAATAGATCTGAAGATGCNGGAATGCTTAATAGTTTTTCCAGGGTGTAACTGTTTAATGAGACAAATAATACTTTCCAAGTACTTTACTTATCTGAAAATGTCAATTATGTGGGGGAATGAAGTATAGGAGGGGGAAAAAGCCTTAACAGGATTGTTAATGGCTTTTAATTAAGTCTGTAGTTAATAGATCTGAAGATGCTAAATAATAATTCTATTTGAATGTCTCAGGAAAATGTTCTTTCTATTGCTCTTGTGTGTTCCCGACAAAAATAACTTATTTTCTGGGCACAAGGAAGACTTTTTAAATTCCAGTCTGACCTTTGCATATAGTTAGAGCTTCCAGGCATGAGGGCTAAAATTCTTGTTTTGGAGTCTTTGGTGTTAATGACAGATCAGACAGCTTCCATAACAGAAGCTATGCTAGGGTAGAAGAGCACTCAACTACCAGGCTTCTAAGATTGTATCTAGAGCAAATACTTCTGGAAGTGGAAATTCATCCTGGCTTATGCAGGATACAATTCAGGGTAAAACTTTGCTATAGCTGTAATGTAAAGTTCTTGTGCCTTGGGAAAGGTGGGGCTGTGTCTGACTTGCCAAGCACGTTTGTCATGGTGTAACTTACTGCTGTTGGGAAACAGGAGGAACAAGTTCAAGCTGTGCAACTCCTGGGGTTTGAGGTAAGACAGTCTCATGTGAGCGTGGCGTGGCTGAAGTCAGGTGCAAGAACTTGCAGTAACAATTTCAGTTTACTTGTCTCAGTCTGTTAGTACTTTATCAGTAAATTACACTTCTAGAGTTGAATTAATTCAAATAAAGTGCATTCATTGAATTGTGGCAATAAGGTAGTAAAACTAAACTATCCAAACGAGGATGGTGAGTTTAAGCTAACTGCTCTGTAAAAGGTGAAAACCAAGTTCTAGAGCTGTTTACCACACTTCCTGTGATCTGTCAAGTCAATAAATACGTGCTGGGTTTTTTTGAGAAATCAATACGTGTAGCCCATTCCATGATTCAGGTATGTAAACCCTCAGAAATCCTTCCTTTAAGCCATTGTAGCCCTTGCTTATGAAATGTTTCATGCTGGTTTGTATCATGAAGTGACTTAGTGTCTGGCTTAGATGATCTACACAATACTAGCGTTTTCCACTCTAACAGACGTACCTGGTGCTTAAAAAATAAGATGCTTGCTAAAACAGGGTCTTTGAAATACAAAATAATGCTAATCCAGTGATAAGCAGCCAAGAGACATGTTTGTGGAAGTCTACGTGTTTGGTACACTCACAGTCAGGATGTTCTGGCATATCTCTGCATCCCCAAACTGTGACTGAAGATCAAGATATGATCAAAATGTGTTCTTGATTATAGCAGATTGTAAATGAAAGTAGTTCTCTTGTTGGATATTTACAGTAGTCTTCATGGCTAACACTTAAATGCTCAGTCCTGTACTCAAAGCTATGATTATTTTTCTCTTAGTAGGGAGTTCAGTTATGGTCTTCCTAGTCTGTCAATATCTGCTAGAAACTGAAAATAGTTGTGTTAATGCTTTTCATTAGCTTGAACTTCTGCGTAACCATACTGTAATCATGCCATTACAGATTCACATCTGTAGTCTTACTCAAGGAAAATGGCTTCATATCTCCATTCCGAGTATTTTTGGACAATGGAGAAAATAAACCAGATGCCTGCATTTCTGTTGAAACAAAGATTTGTTTGAGCTTTTTATTTTTAACAAGCTAAGGGAATGATCTAGTTCTGTCACATCAAGCTTTGTCATAGCTTGACTCCAGTGTGGTAGCAGATAGTAGTTAGATTTTTTCCATCATTTTTTCAACAGATTTTTGTAAAAATCTTTATAATTGTTAATCTCGTGCTTTTTAAGAGCTTTGCTCTGGTTTAAAATTCGTGTATTCTAAGAAGAAAACCCAATTAAAATCCTTTTTGAAGATTGTGAAACTATGTATTTTATTAAGCTGGTGTGTGTGCATAGGTGAAAACCAAAAGCTTCCTACTGTGGTTTTAAAATAAGTGTTTTTAAAGCTCTAAAAGGCGTCTTCAGTTTTGCAGATTGGACTTTTTGTTGGAAGTGGCGTCAGTTTTAGGTTGTGTCTCTTAGGAAATGTTCCCAGTGAGAATTTCTCATAATTAGTAGTACAAATTTAACATACATGACCAAGGAAGATTACTTGAGTTGGTTTAAAATGTTCACAGCTCAGTACCTCAAATACCAAATCAATACTTCTTTATCTTGTTATGTTGGTCTGCTGGGGGAAGTTCATGTAGTTCCTACTTCTGTTAAATTTTGTGCTAATAATGTGTTTTGTGAGTGGAAGATCATAGAGAAATTTCACCTTTCCTAAAGTGGTTTCGTGTATCTCTGCTGAAAACTTAAAGGTCGCATTATGGTACAGAGTAACAAAGGACATTTGAAATTAAAAGAATAGCTTGTATTTGTTGTCAGAGGCAGTGGAAGAATTAAAAGAAAAAACAGATGTGATCAGAACACTGGCTAGGAGAAAAGCTCGTGTGTGTAATGTTACAGGTGGCGGGAGGTGCGTGGCGCAAGCTGGTATTTTTCAAGGGAGATGAGGAGAGTGATTCAGAAGCCAGAATATGGGAGCTGGTTGATCATCCTGTTTGTGAGAATGGATTTGAACAAGATGTGAAACCGGAGAGTTAATACTCAGCACAGATAGGAAAGCCTACAGGAAAGGCAGTGTTCATGATGACTAGATTACAGCGTTAAGTGACTGGCAAGATGGTGGTATATGTAAAGAAGAGAGATTGTAAAGCTAGGTATTTTAAAATATTAACAAGTGCTCAACGTGGCTTGGGCTTACCAAAATAGATGCGATTGGGCTCCTGATTTTTGTAAGCTATTCATGTTCTCTTCAGATCTATAATTTCAGCCACATCCAGCAATTTGTGAGAGTTACTGAAAATGTTTTCCATTGGATGTGGTAGTTGGAAGATCCTGACCTGTAACAGAGATTAGGCTCTGGGAGGAAGTCTTTTTTAACAGAAAAAAAAAAAACCCAAAAAACCAAAAAACAGTGCAGCTGAGCCAAGCTTACTTAGCTCAGGTGAACAGCCTGCAGCATGAGGGAGGACCATGATTATTTTGACTGTGAGTCAAACTCAGTAACTTTAAAGATGGATAAAAAGTAAATGCATCTAGAAGCTCTGAGAACCAGGAGTATAACTATTTCTGTGGATTTTAATCAACTTCAGGCTGTAGTTTCTTGGTAGCATAAGCTATCATCATGAAAGTCCTTCATTGCTCTGTTAATATTCTGCCTTCATGTCATGCATGAGTTATCGTAGGGGAATAATGTTACTTAATAGAAGGAAGATAGTTTATGTAACATGGTTACTGTACTGTCTTGCTGTAGTATGCTATTTTCTGAGAAACAGATTTAACAGATCATAAAATCACAGAATGGTTTGGATTGCAAGGGACCTTAACGACCATCTAGTTCCAGCCCCCCTGCCATGGGCAGGGACACCTCCCACTAGACCAGGTTGCTCAAAGCCCCAACCAGCCTGGCCTTGAACACTTCCAGGGAGGGGGCATCCACAACTGCTCTGGGCAACCTGTTCCAGTGTTTCACCACTCTCATAGTAAAGAATTTCTTCCTTATATCTAACCTAAATATACCCTCTTTCAGTGTAAAACTATTACCTGTTGTCCTATCACTACATGCCCTTCTATAAAGTCCCTCTCCAGCTCTCTTGTAGGCCCCCATCAGGTACTGGAAGGCTGCTATAAGGTCTCCCAGGAGCCTTTTCTTCTCTGGCTGAACAACCCTGACTCTCTCGGCCTGTCTTCATTGGAGAGCTGCTCCAGGTCCCTGATCATCTTTGTGGTCCTCCTCTAGACTTGCTTCAGTAGGTCCATGTCCTTCTTATGTTGGGGACCTGAGAGCTGAATGCAGTACTTCAGGTGGGGTCTCATGAGAGCGGAGTAGAGGGGGAGAATTGCCTCCAGCTTGCTGGTCATGCTTGTTTTGATGCAGCCCCAGATATGCTTGGTCTTCTAGGCTGGCTCATGTTGAGCTTCTCATCAACCATCACCCCCAAGTCCTTCTCCTCAGGGCTGCTCTCAATCCATTCTCTACCCAGCCTGTATCTGTGCTTTAGTTTGCCCCAGCCCATGTGCAGGACCTTGCACTTGGCCTTTTTGAACTTCATGCAGTTCACATGGGCCCACTTCTCAAGCCTGTCAAGATCCCTCTGGATGACTTCCCTTTCCTCCAGTGTGTTGACCACACCACACAGCCTGGTGGTGGTGACAAACTTGCTGAGGGTGCACTTGATCACAATGTCCATGTTGCTGGCAAAGATGTTAAACAGTGCCAGCCCCAATACCGAACCCTGAGGAACACCGCTCATTACTAGTCCCCAGCTGGACATTGAGCTGTTGACCGCAACTCTTCGAGTGTGACCATCCAGCCAGTCCCTTATCCAGTGAGTGGTCCATCCATCAAGTCCATGTCTCTCCAATTTAGAGACAAGGATGTTGTGCGGAGCAGTGTCAAATGCTTTACACAATTCTAGGTAGATGATGTCAGTTGTTCTTCTCTTGTCCACCAAAGCTGTAACCCCATCATAGAAGGCCACCAAATTTGCCAGGCATTATTTGCCCCTAGTGAAGCCATGTTGGCTGTCACCAATCACCTCCTTATTTTCCATGTGCCTAGCACAGTTTCCAGGAGGATGTGCTCAATGATCTTGCTGGGCACAGAGGTGAGGCTGACTGGCCTGTACTTCCCCAGGTTGTCTTTTTTCCCTTTTTAAAAATGGGGGTTATGTTTCCCCTTTTCTGGTCAGTGGGAACTTCACCAGACTGACACAACTTCTCAAAAATGATGGATAGTGGCTTAGCAACTTCATCTGCCAGTTCCCTCAGGACCTACAGATGCATCTCATCAGGTCCCATGGACTTGTGCATCTGTAGGTTCTTTAGATGGTCTCAAACATGATCTTCATTCTCCTAGTCCCTGCCTTTGCCTTCTGTGACTTGGGCAGTGTGGCTTGAGCACTTGCTGGTGAAGACTGAGATGAAAAAGTTGAGTGCCTCAGCCTTCTCCATATCCTGGGTAGCCAGTTCTTCTGTTTCCTTCCAGAGAGGGCCCACATTTTCCCTAGTCTTTCTCTTATCACTGACGTACCCTTAGAAGCTTTTCTCGTTGCCAGATTTAATTCTATCAGGGCTTTAGCATTCCTAACCTGATCCCTGGCTGCTCTGACAATTTCTCTGTATTCCTCCCAGGCTACATGTCCTTGCTTCCACCCTCTGCAGGCTTCCTTTTTGTGTTTCAGTTTGTCCAGGGGGTCATTGTTCATCCATGCAGGCCTCCTGGCGTTTTTGCCTGACTTCCTCTTTGTTGGGGTGCATCGCTCCTGACCTTGAACGAGGTGATCCTTGAATATAAACCAGCTTTCTTGGGCCCCTCTTCCTTCCAGGTCTTTGTTCCATGGGATTTTGACAAGCAGGTCCCTGAAGAGGCCAAAGATTGCTCTCCTGAAGTCCAGGGTATTGAGCTCGCTGTGTACCCTCCTTGCTGCCTTAAGGACCCTGAATTCCACCATTTCATGGTCACTGCAGCCAAGATTGCCCTTGAGCTTCACATTCCCCACCAGCCCCTCCTTGTTGGTGAGAACAAGGTCCAGCATAGCACCTCTCCTCATTCGTTTCTCTGTCACTTGGAGAAGGAAGTTACCATCAATGCATTCAAGGAACCTCCTGGATTGCTTATGCCCTGCTGTGTTATCTCTCCAGCAGGTACCCAACAGGGCTTGTGAATGTGGGGCTACTCCTATCTATCTATAGAGGCCTCATCCACTCAGTCTGCCTGGTCAGGTGGCCTGTCTCAGACCCCCACTGTAATGTCACCTGTCCCTGCCCTCCCTTTAATCCTGACCCGTAAGCTCTCATTCAGCTCCTCTTCCATCCCCAGGCAGAGCTCCGTGCACTCCAGCTGACGCAGCAGGTGACACCCCCTCCTCATCTCCCCTGCCTGTTCTTTCTAAAGAGCCTGTATCCCTCCACTCCCAACATTCCAGTCATAGCAGCCATTCCACCATGTCTCCGTTATGCCAATAACATCATAGCCCAGCAGGCATGTGGACATCTCTTAACTCCTCTTGTTTATTCCCCATGCTGCGCGCGTTTGCGTAGAGGCATTTAAGTTGAGCCCCCGGTGAAGTTAACTTACTGGCTGGAGTGGGTGGAATTCCTTTGTGCTGCTCTTCAGGTGCTCCCCTGCTGACCTGTGACCCTTCACCAGGCTCTGGGCATCTATTGCTGGCACTGGCATCAAGCTGGTATAAGTGGGATGGAGTGAGGTTCCCCTGCCCTGGAACTGTTAGTTTAAAGCCCTCTTTACCAGCTTGGCGAGCCTGTGACCAAAGATGTCT
>VZSC01010463.1:104962-115136 GCA_013398225.1 Steatornis caripensis | reverse complement strand
TGCAAAGCATGCAAACGAGCCGAATGCCTATTTAATCACCTTATCACTTGTCTGGTGTTTGCACATCATCCTGTCTAAAGCTGACACAGGATTGTGTTAAAGAACAAACACATAACTTGTAGGTGTCAGCACAGCTTTNGCGCATGCTACTACAGCGCCCACATGCAAAGCATGCAAACGAGCCGAATGCCTATTTAATCACCTTATCACTTGTCTGGTGTTTGCACATCATCCTGTCTAAAGCTGACACAGGATTGTGTTAAAGAACAAACACATAACTTGTAGGTGTCAGCACAGCTTTGTAGAATATAAGCCTACGTGACCGATCTCCATTGCGTTTGGGGGAGGATAAAGTTGGTCACAAAGGTAACTCCATAGAAATAACAGATGTGAAAAGGAGTTATTTAGGTTTGCCTCCCATTACATTTAAAATAATTGCTAGTAAAACATCGCTAAACATGAAAGCGGCCAACTGGTCTAAAATGGAGTCAAACAACAGTATTTTATATATTTACAAGAAACCTTTTTACAGAAGAAAAGAGTGTGATGAAAAGATTGAGGGTGGATCAGTGTTTTGGAGTCACCCGTAACTCATAATAAGATTTCTGTGGCCAGCCAACTAAAACATAGTTTAATTCAATCAACTGTAAGTCCAGACATTTACAAATGCTTAATTCAGCCCGTGCAAAGCATTTCCACAGAAAAGAATTCAGGGGTCCTGTTGGAAAACCAGTTCAATACAATACTGCAGGAAACAGCTGTGCAGTACCAGGATAATGCCAAGCATAAAGTAATTACAGCATCGATTTAGTCATCGCAAATATTGCGCTAGAGCTTGCATTTTTAAAATGGAAGAGAAGAAACCGCACCTGCATGTAAGAGTCAAAAACCCTATGTGAGATCTGTGGAAATTCTCTTACAGCAAGAGAATTAGAAAGCTTGTTAGAAGACAAAGGTGCTTTGATTACAGCACTGAAGAACCCTCACAGAGAGCAGGTACTGAGTTTAAAGACACTGCAGGTACTTCACTTAACACTCAGAGAAATCCAACAATTTCTGCAATCAGATTACTGAGAGACTGGATTCCTTAACTCTTCAAGTGAAGACAAGATGCCTTTCAAGGTAAGCTGGTAAAAACACAAGTTGCATTAAATGGCACGCCAGCTCATAAAGACGTGAAAGTGAACCTTAGGTCTCGTACTAGCTCGAAAGACACATTGCACGCACATAGCCTCTTCTCACCTGCCTTTCCTGAAATACTTTTAGCATGAACATACAGTACCGGAGGGGCAGAGAGAAACAGACATTTGCAATGAAATTGACAAACATGCACAGCTTTAAAAGCCTATGAAGTTTTCAGCCTGCAGGACCTCAGAACAGAACCTTTACTTACAGTTACACTGTTAACATTCTGGAATTTTACATAGCGAAGCTGGACAATACCATCTTCTTTAATATCGTCTGGTGTCAGCTCCAGGGCTTGAGTTGGTTCACTTCTTTCTGCTTCTTCAAAATCCATTGATCGAGGAAGGTTGATAAAGATTTTTACATACTTTGGACCTTGCCCTGTGTTAAAATATAGGGGTGGTATTCTGTTGTTTAAATATATTTTTAAAACGCTGCTTGAGAAGCTCTCACTTATCACAGTCTCTAGACACCACCCAAGGAAAGCACGAGCTTTCATAGTTCTAGTATTTTATCTGACAATTCCACATCACCACCCTGGATACTGAAGGACATCCAAAGCTGCAGTACTCACCTATGTGTCAGAGAGAATTACACAGAAAGAGTCCAATAAAAAGTCTAAAGTTTTGCTGTCTTATGTAACAGCTGAACACTTTATGTAATTTTATAATGTAAAATGAGTTACCACAAGATCTAAGCTATGCCTTTCAGTAGCTCTCACGTTAATTCTTGATTTAAATGTAACTTTCTCCTTGCAGCAGATCAAACTATAGTAGGTACTTATATTTGTGTCATACCAAACACCCATGCACGAGGTCAGTGAAAAACAAATGAGATCATTTGTTACATAATGCATTTACAACAAATTTGCCACAGCTACTGTGGGATTCTCAGCAGGTAAAAGGTTCCAGGGTCAGCAGCATCATTTTTAGAAAATTCAGTTAAACCTGGGCAAAGCTTTGGCTTCAAAGATATGATTAAACAGCCACATCACTCACCATTATCTGGTCCCTGAAGTTTCATAGAATAAAGCTTGACAGGTTGACTAAAAGCTACAGTAATAAGCAGCTGCGGAGAAAAAAGTTGCTGTTAAACACTGTTTTCTTCATTCATAAGAACAAAAATAGCACAATAATTAACTAGAAGTAAGTCTGAGTTTTAAAATAAAATTAAGTACTTACCTTCGCTATACTCCACACACAGTAGGCTGTCACTTTAAAATATCAGCAAATGCTACTCCACTTGAAATTTTTCCATAAACAGATGTGAAACTAAAAATGCTACAACCTTTGTACGTTAGTTTTTCGTACTACCATCTCCCTCTGTTACTTACACTACCGTGACAATATAAAGTAGACAAGTTCTTAAGAAAATGCTTGCAGACCAGACCATCACTGAAAATATCTCACTTAAAATTATCTACCATACCTGCTCGTCACAGTCTGATTCCAAGTAGGTAGAGTCTTTACGTAAACAATTATCAAATCCATGCTCATCACTCTCATTAAGACATTCACAGCCGGCTTTATTGATAAATGGCATTAAATCCATCTGAAAGTAAAAGCAAGAGCATTGCTGAGTGTGTAAGTGCTCCATGAATTCATCTGGGATTAATAAGCGTTGCAAGAATGAGATTCTTCATTCAAGAGATTAAAAAAAAGGCACACAAGAAAACTCAGGGGTTTACATCAAAAGGTATTACAAACAAAAACTAGGAATAGTGGTACTTAGATGTGTCCTGCTCATAACTGAACTGAATTTGTCCCCTCCATTCAAAACCCTGCACCTCTGGAACACACACACTTGCCATTCTGAGAAGAAGAAATTGGGCACAGGGAGAGTCTTCAGATACACTTTGGATAAACAAGACTACAGCTTCCATCGTAAGTCACACCACAACACAGACAAGCTGACATTAGACCGGAGCTATGATCAACGTAATAGAAAACAAACCCCAGAAATGGGCCTCCCCACAAATCTACTATGTATTGCAGAACAAATTAAAAGACCACCATAGTAGTTTTTACCAGGCTTTATATACAAAGCTAGTCTTATTTTACTTCTTTTTCAGCACTGTATACAAATTAACTCTATGAAACCTTCTCCTATTTCTTTTTCCATATACTTTGGTAAAAACACAGAACAACAGAAAACAGAAGTTATGCAGTTCACCGCGAACCAGTTTGTTCTAAGGCTCAGCTCTTCTGTAAAGGGTCCAACTAAAAGCTTTAACATGTATGTATTCTCAGATTAAAGCAGACTGCTATCCATGCTCCAAGCCTCAACCATTCAAAAGGTGGTATTATTGCAGAGGCAGAATAATCTGGTTCAGTTTCCAGATAACCACACTTTTTTGCCTGCAACTAAGGTAAACCAAGTCTAGCCGAAGCACAGTAAGCCAAGCTAAACATCAAGTGTCTCGTATCTTAAGGCCTGAAGACAGAGTAATGACATCCCACACCACAACACTACGAATTCCAGATCAGTGTACAGTCCATACATAAAAAGTTAAGGGAACTTTTAGGATAACAACCCAAAAAACCCTTCTTAAAGGCACGTATTAGTTCCCAAAGAATAATATACCACCCTTGAAAAAAGCGCGCTCTAGCTTAAAAATTACTGCATAGTACAACTCGGGCTCCAGCCGCATGGCACAAACAGAACTCGAGAACAGGCTGCTGAGAGAATACAAATTTTCTTGTATCCCATTTCCCTTAGCTCTTGCCACTATGTCGTTCTGAGCAAAAAACACTTTCCCCCTTCCAACATCCAAAGGAAGGTTTAGCTCGTAACTCGCATGCTCACTACATGCAAGGTAAGAAAAGAGAAGGAACGCACAGCTGCGCAAGAGGAGGAGGATGCTTTCCTGTAGCTGAGGGCAGTCAGTTTGGGTCAAGCACACCCTACAGCTGCACTTCAGCTACCACTTAGGGGTCAAATGGAATTCCTGCTTGGCTCATACAGCCCTGAACAGACTCAGGACTGGATTCGTGGCGGTGAGACACTACCTCCTACAAGATTCATCTTCTATTCACTAATAGAAGATGGTGTGCTCCTCTCAAAGCCAACCTGACTAAGCAGACCTGAACCTGCTACTTGAAGGATTTTCAGTGTGTTTTGGGCTCCAACGCTAACAACCTGAACCTTTGCCTTTTGACATTCCCATAGTTCTGTAGAGGATTTCACAATAATTACAGATGTGAGCATTCACATATAAAGTGAAGTGCAACGCAGGCTGCAGAACAGTTAGCAACTAGCTGAACCACTAGAAATCCAAGCGACCTGTGCCCTTGCAGTTTATTCAAACTACAAATACTCAGTTGCATTTGCACCCTGCTCACATTTGCCTTATAGGATACAGCTAGCTATGAATTTAAAACACGCAACCTCCAAAAAATCTGGTTTTGCACTGAACAACATAATTTGGGTTCTACGGATACTCATCGCAGCTAAGTTTAATGTATTACATTTGCTAATGCAAGCTAAGGTGCACACTACAGCAACTAGCTGAGCACTGAACTGTGACACACGATTTCGGTGAAATGCAATATGCCACGCAACTGTGTTTACACTTTTGGTACAGCATAGGCAATCTCATTTAAGGAGTAATAGTACACCACGGATTGCTTGGAGGATACCACCTCAGACAACAGCTCTAGGAAAGCGTGTTGTCACATTAGAGTTCTCATTTACATGTGTTTGTTAGTACAGCTGTCAGACAGGCTTATGGTTTGCAACACACAATTGCTCTGAGGTAACATGAAAACACAGAAGATGGTGAAAATAATTTCCTGAGAGCACCAATATTTCTAAGTCGATTGCTCCCTTACTGATATTCTGGCCAAAAATTCAAGTATCCCTACAAAGTTTTGATTTACCTAGAAGACAAGGGCAAGTCATGCAGTGACTAAAAAAAAAAAATCTGTGTACAAATACCAATTTTTAAATTCTAAAAAAAAAAGTTAAAATCAATTTTTAGTCACAAGAGATTTTGATGCAAGGTTTAAAAGCCAGTTTGAAAACACAGGTTTAGAAACGTTCACTTTTCTTTTTTACAAATTACTAAAAAGTTACAAGTTGTTTACTTAGTTTACATTATCTGTGAATGCCTGACGAGGGATTACTGAGTGATAAGCAGTACCCCTACAGGAGCAAAATGATACACAGGAAGCATTAAATTGAAAGCAAACTTGCAGGCAGCAAGAAGTAATTCTGGTATGCTGCTCAGACCAGGCACATAATCTTTTCCAAATGATTCCTGTGACATATTTTTTACTTTACATATTTTTATATCCTTGTCGTTCTTTTACGGGGAAGAAGAAATCTAAAGAGAACACTTCGTAGCACCATGCACTTCCGCAAACATTAGCCATTAGGCAAAAGAAAATATATCGTGATGTATTGCTTATCTAACAATACAGCAAAGACATCCTATGTTCAGGGCAAGCTGCTACAGAGGAAGACGAAGCTGAACTGTTATGAAGGTTAATTCCTTTGGCAACAGAATCTCTCCCTCTTTTTTTTTTTAAGAGATGAAATAAAGAGGATTAAGAAACTGTAGGAAGCAAGAAGGAAAAAGGACAAACCCAACTGAGCCTCCCACCATGTAAAGAAGGAGCACTTCTTAAGGAACAACTAGAGCAACTTTTCAACAGCCACGTCTAAAGAACGTCTTTTCCCATGACATTTTTACACTTTAAAAAACATTTTGGGAAAATCGACTGGTATGTCTGAGAAGAGGAAAGAAGCAGAATACACAGCTGCAGCAAGAAGTTCAACATAAAACATGAAATTCATTATTTTAACGACTAAGGTCTAGGCACAGAGATTTTTCTCAAAACACTTCACAATTCTATAACCATACTTTATAAATATGTACGTGTTAATTTTTCCATTTTGTCTGAAAGAAGAAATCCTGACAAGAGATCTTCTCAAAGTCATGGAGAACTTGCCGTTTTGCTTAAAGCAGTATTATTTGACCTAAGAGTATGTCTAGGAAGCAACTTTTTTTTAAACTTTCAAGTTACACAAGTATTAAAAAAAAAATCTTAAGAGATGCATACATATCCTTTCGGGATATCTGTATCTTCACTGTTTCCAGGATCATTCTCCAGGTGTTGTTTAATTTTTTCTTCTAAACCTACTGCATCTGCTCCTTGATATTGGTCGATTCGCACTTTGTTTCGGAAAAAGAGAAATGTCGGTGTCGCTGATATATTATTGGTAGCAGCTGTTCCCTGGAACACATAAATTAGTTACAAGTGTTACCTAACAAGAGTATTAGCAACCTTAGACAGAAACATTAGCTTGCTTCACCTAGACAAGAACACACACACTAGATATTAATCGAGCCACATCACCTCATATTTGTTATTTTATGAACAGCTTTAACTCAGACAACAATTTTAAATTCATTTGAATTCTTCAGATCCTCCTAAACCTTTACAGAATTGGGCATTCTTTGAACGGACTTTGCATTGTCAGCAGATTTGTTCTTACACCACAAAAATCCTATCGCTCACTGGCTCTCGAAAGCAGAGGTCGGCTTAATTTAACACTTTTATCATACAAGCTTTCTTCAGACCTGCATTCCTTCCCCTCCCAAGCCCCATCCATGAACACCCAGGAACTGCAGCCTGCTGCTGTAAAAGGTGAATTCCATTTGATTTCTACCTCTATTCAGGCCTGTTATGCACCNGAAAGCAGAGGTCGGCTTAATTTAACACTTTTATCATACAAGCTTTCTTCAGACCTGCATTCCTTCCCCTCCCAAGCCCCATCCATGAACACCCAGGAACTGCAGCCTGCTGCTGTACAAGGTGAATTCCATTTGATTTCTACCTATATTCAGGCCTGTTATGCACCCACAGTGGTTTTCCCAAAACTTTCCATAATTTAGTGTCATTTGCAAACATTGTTACCACTTTCATACTAATCTCTCTCCGTTCTAATTTGTAGTAATTCAAGACGCTTCCTTTCAACATACCATTGTTAATTTTTGTTAATGACCCTTCAGTCAATCAATAGCTCATCTGCAATGCTGTTGTCTGTTAAAAACAGTTGAGTAGTACTTGAGAGGAATCTAGTCCCACTAATCCTATCACTTTATTGCATTTTTCATTTAGCTCAATATTTATGCCAACAGTTGTTTGCAAAGACTTACTCCCTTTTATTCATGCTGGTGCTATCTTCTACATTTAACCGCATTATCTAAGCGGCACGAGCAGCAGGAACAGTCAAGCTGTCTGTACACTGCTTAAATGAAGGGCATCATAGTGGGAACCATAAGAACACTTTTCGAAATAAAAGTGTTGTTTGTTCGCATCTTTGTGCGCATCCTCATTTTGGAGCATTTCACAACATGGCTATTCACCAAACGTGTCAACAGCCACTGGATACTCCTCTTCATACACTGTCAGAACAGTTTTTCTTCAAGTTTCCCATTCGCTACATTATCTGCTCTTTCTCTTACCATCGAAAATATGTTTTTGAACACTAACCTGGCACTGATGTACATCTACTTCCAAAAAAGTTGCCTGGGGATATTTGTTACTCAGAGCATTGAAAGCCGGGGCTATCCTTAAACAAGGGCCACATCTGTGAAAACAAAATACAGTTGAAGTTAGCGCAATCTTTTTTTTAAAGCCTGCCCCAAATAGATCGAGCATGTTCACGTTCCTGCTGATATCCTTGGTACACATGAAATCAACCATCCTACCCAGCTGACAGAATGTGAGCAATCCTAGTGATACAATTAAGAATGGTATTTAGAAACACATCACAAAGTGGTAATCCCCACTTTCTCAGGCAGTTTCAGTGTAACATGATTAGCTTCACCTATTAATTTATATTAACTTTTCCATCTAACATGTTTGGCTCCAGCATCTTTTACCACAAGCCAAAGTCCCGCTGACTAAAGTGACATCAGGGAGGGAAAGGAATCATCTCCATTTCCTGAAACGGCAAAGAAAAAACTAGTGCTAGCAATCCACCTTACCTCCTTGAAAAATAAACAGTATCTACATTAAAATCTCTCCATACGACTCGTAATACTTAACAGCAATAGCGTATCAAACCTTTAGCAGGAATCATAAAGTTCTTACTATNAGTGGTAATCCCCACTTTCTCAGGCAGTTTCAGTGTAACATGATTAGCTTCACCTATTAATTTATATTAACTTTTCCATCTAACATGTTTGGCTCCAGCATCTTTTACCACAAGCCAAAGTCCCGCTGACTAAAGTGACATCAGGGAGGGAAAGGAATCATCTCCATTTCCTGAAACGGCAAAGAAAAAACTAGTGCTAGCAATCCACCTTACCTCCTTGAAAAATAAACAGTATCTACATTAAAATCTCTCCATATGACTCATAATACTTAACAGCAAGAGCGTATCAAACCTTTAGCAGGAATCAAAGTTCTTACTACNTGGCTCCAGCATCTTTTACCACAAGCCAAAGTCCCGCTGACTAAAGTGACATCAGGGAGGGAAAGGAATCATCTCCATTTCCTGAAACGGCAAAGAAAAAACTAGTGCTAGCAATCCACCTTACCTCCTTGAAAAATAAACAGTATCTACATTAAAATCTCTCCATACGACTCGTAATACTTAACAGCAATAGCGTATCAAACCTTTAGCAGGAATCATAAAGTTCTTACTATGTTAAATACCACTTACTACAACTACGACCAGTTACCACCATGGTTATTTGGCCCCGGCAGAACAGACCTGACTTCTGCTGCCTTAACTGCATCACCTTGGCTGAAAATACGTATTTGTTAACTATTGTACCTTTGCTGGCATATACAAAACATACATACGCAACCATTCTGCAAAGGAATATTCTCACAACTCAGCTTGCTGCGAAAGAAGCAATTAAAAAGCAAAACAGCAAAAAAACCCCAGCGGAAACTCCCTCCAACAGCGTATCAACATACACCGTACCTAAACCAGTGAGCTCTGGTAGCGTGGATCTGCTAACACTGTACAGGTTACACTGTACACGTTACAGCTGTAACACAGCAGAGACAGGACCTGCTTCACCTTTCCCACTCCCTCCTGACAGCAAGGGTATGCACCCATATCAGCACAGCAAGGCGAACTCACAGGTATTGACGCACCAAGATACCAAGCCATTAACCTACCGGGAACCTCAGTGTGTTGGGTTGTCTGTAACCAACACGCTTCCCCGGGCATGTGTGTACGCAGCATCACTGAGCGCACCAACGTTTCTACAGTTACAGGCGAGGCTGACTTACCCAAAGAAACCCCAGAATGAAGAAGAAGTAACCAGCCATCAGACACGTGTACATCAATGCTTTTTTCAGTACCCAGTCGGATACACAGCTAGCGATCCTTCGGGCCTCTTCTACCCGAAGAGAACACCTTTCACCTGCTCTTTCACAGCATTAGACCTGAATTCTTTCAGGAATGGGTCAGCTGCACATTTAAATAAGGGGTGGAAAGACGAGCAAAGAGTACAGACTCTAAAAGCTGGGACTTTGACAGTAACGAGGCATGCTTTGAAGCTCAGGGCCCCCAATACTATCGCTGTTCTTCCTAATTCCACGGATCACCGTGAATAACCGAGTTGCTGAGATCTCCTCTGGCTGCCAACTGAACCAGATCACACCACGCTCGTATTCCAAACCTCTGCTGAGCAGGGGAAAAAGGACAAGAGCTTGCCCTGGGCAAAGGGATGGGGATCCAACCAGGTTTTATTAAGGCAGGAAATGCTTTTAACAGAAACCAAGCAAGACACAGCTGCCTCTGTCCTAAGTTAGTAGCAGCTTCCTGACCTGCGACTGGACTTTAAGGCAGCGCAGTGGCTGATCCCCCCCGAGCACCTGCAGGACAGCAGGTTCAGAGGGCAGGGGAGGTTGGCTCAGCTGCAAGAAGGTGAATTCAACACCAGAAATCCCAGACTCCCAGCACGGCAGGGGCTGGCAGGGCCCTCTGGAGATCTCCCAGCCCAACACACACACACACC
>VZSC01010463.1:72650-100478 GCA_013398225.1 Steatornis caripensis | reverse complement strand
GGACGCGCCGCGGGAGTCCGCGGCAGCGACCGTGTGAGGCCGGGATGGAGAGCTCGTTCTCGGAAAGGACAGCTGGCTGAGGAGGGACTCCACACAGGAACGACCCTCTGTAGGAACCCGAATGTCCTTCAGCGACACGTTTTCCTTACATCGCGGCCTCTCAGTGATCTATTTCCCTTTTCCGCGACAGCCATGGTATTACTGGCAGCCAGGGATGTGATTTAGAGTTTTGCTTTGCAACTGCTTTAGATAACTGTCCTTCATGGGATCGTGATGGTTTTAAACAGGACAAATACACGCGGACTTAATGTGTCATCAAATGAAGTGCCAGAAAAACCCACGGATGGCTTTCAAAGGTGTCTGTTAACTATAATGAAGGATTTAGACTGCCAGATTACTGTTTCCTCTTCCTTCTTGTTTTATGACCTACACATGTGGGGAGTGGTGTTTTTTGGGAGGAGATAACCAATCTTACCTTCGTATTGTCGGATACTCTTAAATCAGGCTTTCGTAGTCATTCATGCAGCTGGGCAGGGGGTGAGCAATGATCGCTCATTGGGCTGTCGCTGTTGTTGCCACCTGAAGACTGAGGAAGAGCTGGTGTCCTGATGAGTTACTTTTCTGTTTCCATTTTGGAGGACAAATTTGTATTTGTTGAACTCATCTTTGATCGTGAGTGTATTGGGAAGGTTTGACAGTAACATTTACAGTCTTTTTATTTAGATTACTGTAGTGTGTAATGGCCCATTCAAGACATAGAGCCCTGTGACCGGTGTTGTCTCGGGGTGCTTGAAATACATATATGTTGGGTGACGTGGCGCCGCAGTTACAGACAGCTGTCATGGATAAATGGCTTAGGGGGATGTAGAGCTGCTGGCTGCACAGTGTTGTGGAGAAGCTCCTGATGTAGGGAGAAAGCCAAGGAGACTTGAGGTGGTGAATTTTGAATCAACAAAGTAGCTGGGGGTAAGAGAAGGCCAGGTGCCGTTAGTTTTTTAATCCTTGATCAGCATAGTGAGAATGACTGTCTGGTTTGTTGGTCGTTACCTCCTGGATTGAAATCACCTTCTCACTTCACTCAAACTTCACTGTGGCCTAACAGTTTTGACCGAGTTCAAAATAGTAGGTTAGTTCTCTCCTATGGATGTGCTTGGTTCTGTTTGAACGAGTAGGGTTGGTGAGGTTGGTGTGAATATTCATAGTAGTGAAATTAAATATGCCATGTTTGCGGAATCAGGGCCTTTGAAAAGTCCTTGCACCTCTTGGTTGTGTAGGGATACATCAGTTCTCCTTGATAGCTCTTAGTGGCTTTTCTGTGTGTATTGAAACGAGTTGAGTATGAAAATGAATGTAGTTGCCAGTTTGACTCCCGAGCTGCTATCCCGTTTTGTGTGTTTGCGTGTGCGTGCATGTCCGTGTGCACGGGGGTGGCGTTAAAACTCCTGGGTTACCTGTCTTTTTGCTAAGCCAGTTTCCTGACTCTGCTGCCGTTGTGAACAAATTGTCTCTTGATTGTACAGCTAACAAAACGGATTGCATTCTTCACTTGTTTACTCATTCCTTAGTGAGAAGTTACATGTGTAAAATACTTTTTATAAGTAGTTTTTAGCATAGTGTTGCAATAATCTTTTTGTGGTTGCAAATGGGAAAGGTGTGCTGATAATGGGATAAGCTGTAAAGGTACTGTTACTGTTCTCTAAGTCTTGTATTGAGTGCTTATGAGGTGCAAGCTGAAACGATAGTGAGTTGCTACGTGTGTCGAAGTATAAGACCTGACCTAAAAGATTATTTTACGGGATTTTGAACCCTGCAGATACCATCCAAAATTTCTTTAAGCTAGAAAAAAATAAAATAAAATTTTAAAAATCAAGAATTTATTTGCTGAAAAAGTATTACCTTTTTTGAAGGCTTCCTCAGACTTCTGGGTTGGCATGGATTTACAAAGGGCAAGTTGTGCGTGACCCCCCTGATAGCCTGCCGCGGTGGGATGACTGGCTTGGTGGATGAGGGAGAGCAGCGAGCGTTGTTTGTCTTGGCTATCGCAAGGCTTCGACACCGTTTCCCCTCAGATCCTTCCAGACAAGCTGATGGTGTGTGGGTCTGGATAAGTGAAGTGGATTGAAAACCCATGGAACGGTGGGGCTCAAAGGGCTGCAGATGGCAGTATGAAGTCCAGCTGGAGGGTAGTTGAGCACTGGAACAGGTTGCACAGGGCAAGGTTGTGGGGTCTCCATCCTTGGAGATACTCAGAACCCGACCAGATGCGGTCTGGGGCAGCCTGCTGTAGCTGACCCGGCTTTTGCTGGGAGGTGGAAGGTACAATCTCCCGAGGTGCCTGCCAGCCTCAGCTGCTCTGTTATTCCTGCTTGTTTTGTAGAATAATGGTAGGTTAAGAAAGCAAAAATACTTTGCGTTTGATCCCTTTGTAGTGATTCAGAACTAGTTCCAAAAGACCCTGAAAATTACCGACAGACCCCTTCAGAAACAAGCGAAATCTGACATAGCAAACTTTACTGACCATTTGTGTTTAATAACAGAACTGTTTGTTTATTTGCCGTGTGTTTAAAGGAAGGTGTGATTGTCTAAGTATGTGGGTTCTGATAGTGAAACAGTTCTGCAACTCTGGGTAAAGCACTTAATTTTCTTCTCCCAAGTATTAAATGGAAAAGGTCATTTGTAATTAAATTTAAAATAATCAGATTTTTATAAAATGCGTTGGAATTTTCAAATGGAAGCCGTGATGTAACAGAAATGAGCCTTTACCATAAATGTATGATTGTCTTTATGTAAATGGCTTCAGGAGGGGTGTTACGACGCTTAACTAATTTCTTTTTGAATGAAAGGTTCTGTATGCATGAAAAATATTAGGCATAAAAATTACTGTTCACTTGAAAATATGCAGTCCACTTAGAGGGTTTGTCCTGATGTCATGGATGGCAGCCATCTCTGTACTTACTGGTGGCAAATCTGAATAATAATGTAATTTAAATTCTGCTGAAAATAGAGAAAAATGGCATTAACATGTGGTAAACATTGATAGGGAAAGGGATGATTTGTTCTTAACCTTTCTGGGTTGCTTTGTTTGAACAGAGGCACAGTTGCATTTATTTAAAAGCAGATTTCATTTGGCAGCCTTTAATGGTTCGTTGTAGAGCTGTTACGTGCTGAGAGCATATATGATAAACAGTCTGTTCATAGGTGTGTGTTTTTGGCAGGCTCGTCTCGTGTCCACAACTATCCTAAGATATTCTTTACACGTGCGTGCTTTAATTGAAATAAATGTGTTTGGAAAGAGCTCTTCTTGGCTTTTGCAGTGCTCTGTTAAGACAGAGGTAGATGTAATTATCTTTTTACTTCTTTCCCCAAAGAAGCGTTCCTTCCTCCTGGCCTGCCTCGCGTCCTTCCCGTGTGCCTGGTGTACCTGGATCTGTCCCCCTCTGGAAGGGGGCTCGAGCGCAGCATGGGGCTCGCTGAGCTCAGTCTGGGCAGTGTCATGCCACAGCGCTGTAATGGGAGATGAAAGTGCTCAAGTACTCCACGAATCTGGCTGGGTTTGTGTGCAGCTAACACTGTCTGTTTGGGAGATGTCGCTGTGATTTGCGCCAGACTAGAGCAATCCGTAGCGCTTAGGCATACGGTGCTTCCCAAAACACCCAGGTACCTGTGAGCTCCAGTGGGGTCAGACGTGGCAGATAGGCAACGCGATGGTTGCTGAGTGTGCACGCGCACAGGCTANGCTCGCTGAGCTCAGTCTGGGCAGTGTCATGCCACAGCGCTGTAATGGGAGGTGAAAGTGCTCAAGTACTCCACGAATCTGGCTGGGTTTGTGTACAGCTAACACTGTCTGTTTGGGAGATATCGCTGTGATTTGCGCCAGACTAGAGCAATCCGTAGCGCTTAGGCATACGGTGCTTCCCAAAACACCCAGGTACCTGTGAGCTCCAGTGGGGTCACACGTGGCAGATCGGCAACGCGATGGTTGCTGAGTGTGTGCGCGCGCAGGCTAAACCTAAACCAGGTTTCCTTTTGGTGACAGAGCCGAAGTTAACTCTTCTGGTTTCATAGTTCTAGCAATATTACCGATGTTTTGAAGGAGTGTGTGCAGACTGTTAGGGCAGAGTGCTGTAAGAGGGCGAAGAATTTGTGTGCGTCTGTCTGCCTGTGGTTGGTTGAAGGACAACGCTGATCATACCTTCTGGTAATCTCAAGGACAACGCTGATCATACCTTCTGGTAATCTCACCTGGAGACATCTCCAATCCTGTGTTCCATTCTTCCTTCCTTTTCTTCGGCTTTGTTTTCTACTCATGCAGTCTGCAACATCGTATCCCTGCTTCTTCTTAAACCTTTCCTCCTATACCTACCCACTGAAATATTTGATGGCAAGGAAATCTACCTGCACACCAGCTGCTGTACTGGCCACAACTGCTTCTTTTTCCCTGCACCCAGGGCATGGAAATACTACCAGCCAGAGGATTATAGCCGCTTGCTGGTGATGGGAGTGAAAGGAAACTGGTATTATTGTCTCGGGGCAACGCAGAGGGGAAGAGTCGCTCTCACTAGCTACTGGGCTTCCTCCATAAATTAGTTCTGTTTGGGTGTTTTTTCTGGGTGTAAAAATCCCCAGTATGGATGCTGTCTCAGGGTAAATATCTGAGTGCTTGAGTCTTACAAGGTTCAAAGTGGTCTCGAGGCTTCTCATTATGACTGACAGTTGTGGGAAAACTTGAGGAAGTTGTGAATAAAATGAAGTTTAAGGAACAGTCTGCGTACAGGTGGAGGAAGGTTTGTGGATTTTTCTGCATGTCTGTTACTGCCACTTAGAAAGACAGAAGTATGGGCAAGAACCAGATGGACAGGAGCACTAGTAATTTTTTAAAATACGGGAATTAGTCTTCAAGCATGAGTTGTGGCAGAAGGCAGTAACCCATATTGTGAAGGCTTTGAGTCCTGCTGGGGTTTGTATGCAGAATGTTTTTGTTTAGATGTTACTCTGGTTTGCCGCATATTAGGCTTATTGTGTGTTACGGATGAGGCAGAGGACCAGAAAAGTTACATGACTCTACCTGTGATCTGTTACGGAAACAAACGCTGTAGAGCTCTCTGACCGTACAGCGGACCTTTGTCTTTGTGCCCGTGGCTATCCTAGCTGGTTGTTCCCCTGACTGTATTGAACGATAGGCTGCTGTTAGCTTGGAAATTTTCTATGCATCTGCCTTGCACCTTCATCACCGGACGCTGATTTGAAATGGCTGTTATGTTTTCTGGTTGTAGTTTGGTTCAACAGGTTAGCTGTGAATAGTTTACTGTAGCATACTAGTCCTGAAAGCGCTAGTTAGTGTTTAGAGGATGATAGCTTGATAAAGGTGTTTATCTGAGTCTTTGATTCGGTATTTAGTGTTGTACTTAAGGAATCAGTTTAATAGCTTTACTCAGATTGGAGTTTATCCCAGAGTATGAAATGTGCCTAAATACCAGCCTTAAGCAGTGCAGATGAAACTGATGACACGGCGAACCTCGTAACAAAAGCACGGAGAAGGCTGAGGTACTCGGTGCCATTTTTGCCTTGGTTTTTGTGGGGAAAATAAAAATCCATAGGACCAGGCAGTGGCTAGGGTGGCTGGGAGACTGCTCGCTGTGCTTGGAAGGTCGTGGTCATGGGGGCAAGTTCCCGATGACTGTGGAAAGTCCTGCATCTGCAGTGGCGCGCAGGCTGGGGACTACGGGCTGGGCAGCAGCAGCGTTGCAGAGAAGGAGCTGGGCGCCCTGGTAGCTACGAAGCCGCTCTCCGTGTGGCCAAGAGAGTTGTGTGCTTGGACTCCATTAGCAAGGCTGTAGCCAGCGGGTCAAGAAAAGGAAGTGCTGGATAGAGAGGGAGGATTCCTAAGCTGCGCTGCTGTGCTGTGTGTGCTCCAGGGCTTCCCGGCACAAGGAAGACATTGACGCGTTGGAGCGATCCAGTGGAGGGCTGTTGGGGGGCTTCAGTGTTGGTGTCTGCAGTTCGGTGAAGATACAGGATCAGAAAGATGGAGATCTAAGATACTTGAGCTTGTATGAAAAAGAAACACATCTTTATTTATTTTATATTTTTCATTGCGTCTGGTGACACAAGTCCCGCTGCTCCCGACCGTGCTGGTACATCCCCAGAGATGGCAGCTGACGGGGCTAAGGAACGGTTACCCGCTGTAGGCGAGTAGTGGAGAAGCCAGCTTTCTTTAGAGGGAATATGAGAGACTGGATGGCCTTGGGAAGGCTGAGGGGCGCCTGTGAGCGCCGTGCGCAGGGGGCTGGAGAGAGGGGCTTTGCAACTCCAAAGACGCGAGTGGAAATAACTTCCTAAGGCACTGCAAACGATAGTGGTGCCGTGTTTTACATTGCAACTCTCACCTTACGGAAAAGCAAATACAAGGAAGAGTAAAGATTCTTTGTTGTGGGGCAGAGAATGGAAAAGAGAGCCTCCGCTTCCTCCCAGGAAGGTCTTTTCCCACATCCCTGCACCGTGTATTTATTGATTCTTTGAGAGGGGTAATTTGAAAGTGAAGCAAAATAAATAAATATAAAAAAAATGCTTTTATACATACGCACACATCCCCCCATCCGCCCTCTGCCATACGTGCCACAGCACCAACTTGTTCTTTTATTGTGTGTTTGGGGGAAGGAAACTGGGATTCTGGCACTCACAGAAGCGGTAAGAGAAAAACTTAACAATCCCAGTGAAGACAGAGCGGGATTAATCAGGAGGAACTCTGCTCAGTTTGACGTCTTCATTTTCCAGCTCAGAGTTCCAGTTCCCTTTTCGGCAAAAATAGTTTATTCTAGAGAGATGTAACTAAGATGTGGGATGTCACTTGCAATGATTCACTGCGTGCTTTTTGACCGCTTGTCGATGGCACGGTGTTTATTTGCTGCTGTAGTTTGTCATCACTGATGTAAAAAAAATACTGATTGTTTACAAACGGTAAGGGAGTCTTGTTTTTTGCAGGGGATGCATTTGGTGTTCGCCAATGATAGAGCAGGGTTGTTCTTTGAATTCTTCAGCTGCTAAAATGAACTTGTAGTGCTTTCGGAAAATGAAGTTTTTGATGAAGGCATTGCAGTACCATAATAAAAATCTAGAAGGAAAGAGGTAGTTTTTGTGCTCTCCCCCAACAGCATGAATATGAAATACTCTAAGAAAGCTGTTTCTCTTGCCTAAAAGCTTTGAAACGTGCATATCTGTAGACCTTTAGAAAGTATTTTGTCAATGTTTTCAGTGCTTTCTCACATTTTTCTGCATGAAAATGTGAAATGCATTAGGTTACTTGTACATGCTAGTACTTTTGTAGGTTGTAATATACTTTGCATTTGTTTTTGAAAATTCAGTTTAGCTGTATATTTATACTGCTGTCAAATTTGAAGTATTTATAAGTAGTTTGGAAGAGCATTAAACTGACTGCAAATTTTCAAGGAAGATGTTTGTGCCCTGGTAGGGGAGCTTCTATGTTTATTCAAAATTGCAGCCATTTGCCGAAACAGTCAGATGCCATGTGACTACTGCGAGCAATGGGAAATGAAAGGAGTGAGAAGAGACTTTCATGTTGCCTGTCGGCATTTTTACTTCTAGATCTTTCAGCTCTGAAATTAGTGCTGGATTGCGTTATTATCCATTAGAACAGATTTCCTACATTATACTGATGACCGAATAGCGTTTGCAGTCATGAAAAAACCCTTAGGGGACGTGGTCGAACGAGTGCTTTTGAGATCGCCGCCATGCCGGTGCGTCTTCGAGTCGCGGGGCGAGGGGGCCGCACTGTGGGTGTTAGCGGGGGCCGCGCTTCTGGCATCTTCCAGGATTCATTGTGGCAGTTCTGCCTTTCTGGCCCAGTCATGGAGCTGCTGAAGGGACCTTTTGCAGGCAGGGAGGGAAGAACACTTTGTACCTTGACTGGTATTCAAGTGCTTTAATATATATAAAGGAAAGACATTTCCACCTCTCCCCCTTTCTCTCCATCTCGCACCTTTCCCAGTATGTCCTTTTGTTTTATTTCATGACAAAAATTGGGTGGTAAGAGAGTTAAATGGGTATTTTTGTTTGTTTGTTTGGGGAAATGTTTTTTTTAAATTGCTTTTTTTTTGTGTTGCTTCTGGACACTATATTTCTGTTTTTCACTATATTTTTATGACGCTTTTACTGTAAATCAAGTCTTTTTAGAACTGTAGCTCTTTAGTACATTCACCGTACTCTTTAAATTTTTTAAATTATTTTATGGTTGTGTGTGGTGATCATTCAGACAGAACAATTGACCCAGCATTGTCTAACAACACTACATTTACAGACGTGTTTTACAGCTACTAGTTTCAGTACAGCTTGTGGTATGTTGCAGTAGACTAAATGCTTGATTGTGGGTCTTTGTTTATACTTGTTCATTAAATAATAGCTCTTAACAAGTAATTCTTAATAAAGGCACACCAGTGGGGTGCAAGAAGAGAGCTGGCATAAAATGGCCTTTCATAGTGGGCAATGTTACTGCTTTTACGGTATGGATTTTGTGGAAAACCATGATGCGCCTCTCACTTTTCAGAAGTTTGAGGCTTGGTCCATCCAGCGGGCCCTGTCAGCTGTTCTACATTTTGTAATACTTAGCTACTCATTATTCTGCTCTTGCCGTCTTCCCTTCCCCCGTTTTTCCACGTGCGTTACCATGTTCAATTTCTCTGGCTACAGAGGTTGTTTGCACTAGGAGCGTAGGCGGCATTTGTAAAAATTAACAAAACACTACTTTCTTGAAGAAATTGCATTGTATTTTTAATATGGTTGAGAGATGACATTAATTTATGTTGAACCTCTTGTAGCGTGGTAAAAACCAGTGTTTCGAAATCGAAGGTATTTGTGAGGCAGACAGCACTTATTTGCTTGTGGAGTCAGCCCCGGGAATGGCCGGGGTAACGCAAGATCGAAAGGTCAAGTGTGTGGTTGGTGCAAGCAAGATCTCTGTCGTTGCCTCTGTTTGTATCAAACCTGGATTTGTCTCAAAGGGGAGGCGCTAAGCCTTGCGAGCCAGTTTTCAGTGGGACCGAAGGTGGTCACAGTCAATTCCTACGGCTTCCGTGGAAACCCGAAGCTGGTGCTGGTGCTTCCTTTGACAGCCAGAGCAGGCGGGCTTGTGCCATGGTGTTTGGCAGTCGCTGGCGGTGGGTCACCACGACGGTCCTGTCCAACTTAGTCCCTTCTAGCCGTCGCTGCTCTCTGATTGGAGTGTCACGGGGGCGCGGAGGGGAGCGCTGGTTGCCGTTGTGGGGAAGTGAAGTTGTGGTGAGCCTGCCTGCGATTCAAGATGACCTTTATTTTTTTTTCTTTTGTCATGGTTCAGAATTTTTTTTCCTCTTTTAAAATGCTATGAAATAGATTTACGTATCTGAACAAACGCATATACTGCTGGATCACTCAAGCTAGAAGAATATGTATGTATCTATAAAAAGACAGGAAAATAGGCATTTAAAAAAAGATTTCTTGAGTGAATCCTGCCTGTGTTTGGTGTGTTTATACTCCTCTAAACTGGACGTTCTGCTCTGGTTCAGGCTGTGGTAAGTTCAGAACCCAGACCTCTACAAGACAGTACGTAAGGGGCATTTCTCTTATTTATTTAGCACAACCATTTTGCACGCTCATTTATCACAGAATGCTCCAAGCAAGAACTGACCATAACTGAAACTTTTACCGTGGCAGAGTAACTGCTTGAATCCACAATAAGAGACCCATCAGAAAATGTCAGTCGTTCTTGACACAGTTTCTCTGCTTGATGGTACCATTTTTGAGTTGTTTCTGAGAGTAATAGGAACTGGAACGGATCTTACGTGTGTCTGATAGAAACTCACCATGGGTACGATAGAAATGTAATTTATAATTCCAGGATTTTTAATTATTAAATGCAGAATATGCCCCAAAAGTATACACAAAACAACCATGAGCTCAGTGGGGTTACACGGACAGTAAAAGAAAGTCTTGTATTTACGATTTCTGTTTGCTGCGTGTGGGCTCTTGCCCAGGTGGAGGGCCGGCGGCGGGCGGGCTGTCGGTCCATCCCCAGAGCTGCTGCCCGCACTGGCCCTTGCTCAGCCGGGGAACTGGCAATACGCTGGTGAGCTCAGTATGAGCAAACCCGCATTCAAGGATTCTGCGTTATGAAAACATTGAAGTGGTTGGCAAGCTCAGAATGTTGCTAACAAAAACAGTGGTTTGTTTTGGTGTTTAAATCTTGTGCTAATCCTCTGAACTATTTTTTATTGCTTGAGTTTCTGCGATGTTTGCTTTCTCTCTGAAGTTACCGTTCAAACACGTTGTTGTCCTCCATTTCCCCGTCACCCAGAAGATTTTGGCTTTGTGACAGATAGAAATTTCTCCATGTTATTTGTCAGTATATTTATAAGATATAAATGTTGCTGTGAAGATAGTGTTGTGTCTCTTTCTTGTTGGATAGTGTCCAGCAGCTGGTTCATATGGCAACTCGCAGGGATCAAACTACGCTCAGATACCGGGTAAGCGCATCTAGTGCTGCTGTCGTTCCTCAGCAGGCTGCTCTTTGAGTGGCTGGCTGGTGTGTTTTTGCTATTTCAATACAAGTTGACTCTTAAAAAAGGAAAAGAAGAAGGAAAAAAAAAAGGGATTTTAGGTTTGCAAACGAACTTCACAAAGGTTGTCAAGTCTGCTGAGTCAGCAAGTTTGCCTGCAGTCATACTGCAGTGCCACTGAGTTTTTCTTGCAGGGCTCTCTTTTCTTGTCCTGGGTTTCCGGAGCGTAGCAAAGCTCGCACAACGGCATGTTTGCTGCCCGTCGTTGCTCTGTGCTGCGCTTCCCCTCGGTGCGAGCTGTAGATGGTTCATGGGAGAAAAGTCCACTGCAGCTTAAAGCTGGCTGGGGCACAGGGTCCTGGGGAGGGGAGAAGGGAGCGTCGGCCGTCCCAGAATCATCAGCATCAAAATGACTGGATTACACGAGACTGTAATGCAGGATAAATAAAAATGCAACCTTTATTGAATGAAGGGCAACACCGTGGATCCTCAAGGGTGGGGGGTCGCAGAAGTAAGTCAGCGCCTACTTGTGAACTCTCAGTCCCTAAATCCCTTCAGTTCTGGTTTGGGGTCCAGCTTGTGGTGGCTGGCAGCAGGGGAGAAGCGAGAGCGCGTAAGAAGCGGTGTGCGCTTGCTGTGTTTATTCCTGTCCTAGTTTTCTTTAGTTCTAAAGAGCGTTGATAATGCTGGTAAGGATTTTTTCCCCTCACGCCACATCTTTTGATATTGCACGTCCTAACTCCTTTTCCATCACCCCGTCTAGGCAGCTGGTGCGTGCACATGGCTCTGCCTGCCGTAGAAAGCAGGCTACAGAAGCAAACCTTGAGCCGCCGGTATTAGACAGGTGGCACTTGGAAAACACTTGCCCCTCAGGCTTAGAAACCAGAAATGGAAAGGTTCAAAACTAACATATATTTTAAATTAGGCTATTTCTATTTCTAATTAGCTTTTGGTTTTCAGTTAGCCTCCTTAGCTGCGTGGGTGAGGTGATAAGACCTATCAGAGTAAGAGTATGAATTAAGGAATGGCATTAACCTTGAAAATGTTTTCTACCTGTAATTTCGCCGAATGCAGGATACTACGTATTCCAACATAAATACCCATCTGGAAAAGCTGTGTCGATGTAACTTTTGAAAAGCACGTAGTCATCTGTAGAAAGCTCCAGAGCCTACTTTTGGCCAAAGGTTGTCATGTTTGCAAAGGGGGTTGAACTCTACTAGCTTGTATTGCTAGTGATAGGATGGAATAGCTGCCGCAGCCCGAGCAGTTAAAGCATTTGTTACTTCAAAATTATTGTAAAGGGAATGATTTTGGCAAAAGTACCTGTGTGCGTAGGGAAATGCTATTTGGGGAAAGTATGTATTTGTGTAGGGAAATGCCGCTTTGAAAAGTGCCTGTTGCAAAATGTGTAAGAAATCAAAACTGTGAAGTTACAGTACTGCCGTAGATCGCTGTGTGAACTTGACATGTTAAAGGATGTTATTTAATCTGTATGAGAAAAAATCACGTTCCCTGATGAGGATGATTGATGATGATGATTGAGAGATGATTGTACACTGCATTTTATTTGAAGAATGGCATATATAGTGACTGTTTCTTTTGTATAAAATGTCTGTGAAGTCACTTCAGACTTAATATTTTAAGTTTTTGTGAGGATAAGAACGTGCTAAGTGCGGGAATGGCATACATGCTGAGACGTAATATTTATTATCTTGATTAAATTGACAGACGTGAAAGCAAAATGGCAGGAAACAGCCTCGTCCTGCCCATCGTCCTGTGGGGCCGTAAAGCCCCCACGCACTGCATATCCACCCTGCTGCTCATGGAGGACGCGTCAATGATTGTCACAGGATGCCACGATGGGCAAATATGTCTCTGGGACCTTTCCTTAGATTTAGAGGTAAGACTGAGTTCTGTATAATCTTAACTTTCTCTGTGTTTGAAGTGTGTATCATTGCTATCAGTGCAATTTTAATTCTCCGATACTACAGTACCCATTCCGGGCTTCAGTTCTTTCTGTGCCCTGTTCACTTGTCCTTTCTTCCTCCCTCTCCTGAGGCCTGGATTGACACTTCGTGCATCCCGTGGTGAATATTCCAGATTAAAAAGAGATGGTTTTGCTCTTGAACTTTGTTGCTGTTCCTGCAATTATTTTTAAAAGTAATCACTTCCTCTTTCCTGGAGCTGCTCTAAACTAGTTATTACTTCCAACGAGCTGCTTAGTATTGTTTTGTGAAAACAGATTCCAGTGGTCAGAGGACTGCACTTAGAGAACTTTTTAAGGTTATCATTTTATTTGACCGTTTTTTTTTGTTTTCTATGAAAACTGAAAGAGAAAAAAGGCTTGTAGCACTCATAAAGGTTGGTAAGTAATTGTTTTATGCCGGTGGCTGCCCTAGAGTTGAAATTTGCAAATGTCTGTTCTGAATATAATCACCTAGTTTGCCTTGGTACAGAGTTTTAAACTCTTGGAATAGAGTACAAAACAATAATTTCTTGTAAAAAAGCAGCATGCTTCAGGAAGAGTTTACCCTGAATTCCTGGAAATCTCAATGTCTGTGAGTTACCTCCATAAATTATGTTTATGTCTGGAACCTTCAAAACGAAAGAAAGAGAGAAAGTGACTAGTTCTTTCCAGAAAGGACAAATAAAGGGCAGTTTTCTTTTTTCTCTTTAATCTATGCATGGGCTTATTTATGTATATATAGAGTTGTGAACTATACTTGATGGGGGGGAAACTATTGTTGCAGTAAAACACATTTTTTCATTCAGGTTGGGCCAGATTCACCCTATGGTATAAAGTTATTGATAGCATAAGTTTGATGCAAAATACATTTTTCTCACAAATTTGCATTATGGTATTAGGTAGAAACCCTTTTTTCCCGACGTAGTATAGCAGCATTCTGTGCAAACTCTTTCAAGATTATGTATCTGCTGCTACGCCAAGTAAGAGTGGATGTGTGTATTAACGCATATATTTTTATATAATGCATAAAACGGAGATCTGGAATGTGTATATTGTGGTTAAGTAATAGTGCCTATGTTATTTTTACTTCACATTTTATTTCCCTGATTCTAGATCAATCCCCGAGCTCTGTTGTTTGGTCATACAGCCTCAGTTACTTGTTTATCAAAGGCCTCTGCTTCCAGTGAAAAGCAGTATATAGTGAGCGCATCAGAAAGCGGGTGAGTTTCCTGAGGATTTATTAATACGTACATCTGTTAAATAATGGAAACTGAGGGCAGAGGAGAGATCAGGTCGTTCACATACACAGTATCTTTTACTTAATCTAATGTCTGCAGATACTCCAAATGGTGGGACTTACTCACTGTAGATGCTGAGTGTGGGGTGAATTTTGAATTCCTGGCCTGAAAGGAGCATGGGGAGGTGCCCGTGATCCTGGAGGGCTTCCTGCGTCGTTTGTTGTACCGTGGGAGTCAGCAGCAGGGCCCCACATAGTTCTGTGTAAAGCAATACAGGGAGTGCGGGATGGACGCTGAGATGTGACGCTGCTTCCTTCAGACGAGGCACTTCTGTGCTTTCTGTCGTTTTTTCGCTTGTGTGAGCGAGTCAGTTCTGTTGACAGTAGATCTGTATTTTGCTCCTCTTCTCTGCTTATCCAAGATCTGTTTCTTGAATGAAAGCGAGCTTGGGCTGTGGTGTAGCTGGCTGGCAGGAAATGGTTCCTAATACATGTTTTAAAACTTGGAAACCTGTCACACAATTTATCTGTGTTTCTGTTGCGGTGTTTGGTTTCTCGCCTTAAGGAAAAAATGTCAGCAAATACATTTTATTTTTTAAGAAGTTTTGTTTACTAATCAGAGCAACTGTTTGGGAGGTGGAAGGGGGAAGGATTTCTCGTGCAATTACCATTAATGGGGATTGCAGTCAGATAATTTAAAGAAAAAAGGTCATACTCTGGACACTTTTTAAATAAAACATACTTTGTACACTCACATTATAGTCTAGATTTTAGGCTAATTTATTGAAAAGGTACACAATTTGATAAATTGCAGGTCAAAACTTTGGGGCCGACTAGTTTTGTCATTCATAACCCACACATGTTATTGCTGCTCTTCCCCCCTCCCTCCCCCCCCTTTCCTTCCCATCCTCGGCCTCAGGCTGTGTACAGGATCTTTAGGAGCCAGCTGTCCTCCACTGGGAGAGCACTTTCAGCTGGCTAAATGACTTGTTCTGCTGCAGTTTGATGCTGTAGCTTTTGCTGTCCGAATTCAGTTCCACTCCTGCCAGGGAGAGCATTTCCCCAGGTGGCCCTGGGTGTTAGTGGCCATCGGGAGCCGGGGTCTGCATCAGTGCGGCCAGGCTGGCAGCACGGCCCAGGCAGGATGGGGAAGAGGGCCCAGCTTAAGCAGCCTTGCCGAGACAGCGAGACCCTGCCGAGACAGCTTCCAGTGCTTTCTCAAGAGCTCTTCAAGGCTGGACAGCAACTTAACCAGAGTTGGCCAGGAGCCCAGGCCAGCCCCCATGGGTCAGGGGGTGCATTCCCCGTATCCTTGTATCCACACTCACACTCTGGCTGGTTGTACGAAAGTGAGTCCTCGTTACCAGCAAGGAGTTTCTGGGAAATGGGTCATGGTCTTCTTCTTCTGATGGAGTCGTTCTGGAGTGTTTTTCTCGCAAATTACGAGCCTAGAATTTCAGTTATAAATTAATAGTCTTCCTCCATGGCCTTGTATTGAACAAGATAGGTTGTCCTTGATTCCTGTCTTGTGGCACACCATCTCATAATGCTGCTGATTTACAGCGTCTCTTTCTTGAGTCTTACAGCGCAGGGAACAGGTTTAGAATGGATTAACTCTCTTTGCGGACACAGTTACTTTCATCCCCGAGTAACAGTATTTTGGAAAGAAGTTGTAATTACACACAGTAACATTCCTTCTTAAGCTAGTGGGGACTTTGAACACTCTAAGATTGAATGTGGTATGCATGCGTAATTTGTTTTTAAAATATGCCTTTCCACTTTGCCTTTTCAAAGCTCGCTTTGAAAAGTTAACGTTTCCAACTCGGTTGTCTTTCATTAGGCAAAATATTTGACCTGAAAGTATTCACAAAGGTGTTCTTTCCCAGAGCATCGGTCTGTTCTCGAGGGTTGCTTTTTCATTCATGTGCAGAACTTAGTGTTTGAATGACAGACTTTTCTGCTATGCAAAACAAACTTATAAAAGAAAAAAAGAAGTTTGTGAGTCTGGGGTTTTTTTGTTTATTTGCTTTGTTTTTAAAAGGAAATTTCTTAACCTCTGCCTGTATAAATGTAGCTGGCCAGTTATAGGTCTGTTGTGCTTCCAAATGAAATAAAGAAGTTTTTTTGTCTGGAAAACAGGGAACAACACGACTGAATAACCTTTTAACGTGGAAGTTGAGAGTAGAATGTGTCAAAACTTAGAATTTCCACCTTGTACTGATTTCAGTACTAGGTAACCTTTTCCTGTGGATTTAGAACCAAAGAATGTTTTCGATGTGAAATGATATATCTGATGTGAAGGGGAAAAAAGGATGAGGAAAGCAACTGACAGATTCTGTTCTGATTAAATTTTAATATTAAAATTTTAAAAAATACTGTAAATAGGAGGCATGATTGCTAATTGGAATGAATTCCTAGAGGTAACTGTAATCTTTGCTCATAAGCCAAGTCAGAAAAATATCTACTGGTACTGTTTGTAATTTGCTGTTCAGTGCTTTCAGTTTGGTTTTAGAAGTGCTGATGAGTACCAGGCGATGCTTCCACCTCTTAACAGCCTGGGCCCTCAGAAAAACCTGTGGTGTTCACTGCCGTTTGACACGGTTCTGCCTTCTGTGATGCTGTTTTCTTCCTCACAGACATGGAGTTGGCAAGCCAATCTTTGGGCGACTTAGGGGATACAGTAGACGTATATAATGACTTGAAACATTTGTGAGAGAAGTGAGACATTCTCAGCTACATACTTGCATTTACGTAATGTTGATTGTTTATGACGAACGTTGGCGTTTCGCTTGTTTCCCCTGATCTTTGTAGGGAAGAAGAGATTGTGCAGATTCAGATAGAAGGGCTGGAAATTCAAGCTGAATTTGAATTTCCTTTCTTTAAATGCAATTCATGTAGCAGCTAACGAATGGTTCAAATGGTTAAGTTTCTCCCGGTGTAAATGATTTTTAAACCCTTGGAAGATTGAAATATTTTCCACGTACTTTTAATCTGCCGTTTCTATTTTAGGGAGATGTGTCTGTGGGACGTGAATGACGGGAGATGCATAGAGTTTACGAAACTGGCCTGTGCACATACTGGCATCCAGGTTAGTACTTTGTGTGTATTTCAGAGGTCCTGTTCTGTATTGCAAAGCATGGATAACTATAGATCAGTTAGTGAAGCAAGGCTGCTTTCTTTCTTTTAAGCTTAACAGCTGCATCATATGCATACTGAAGTATCTCATAAATAGTTTATGCTGTATCATCAAATGCCCCAGAGCTGGAAATACGTGCTGTGCTTCAGCATTTGAAAAAATGTGTCATAATTAATGAGAGAGGTTGGAAAGAAAGGCGGAAAAAGAGAACATTTTTGGAGGAGTACTGCCAGGGGAGGTGGAAGCGTGAGGATGATCTTAGCAGGGAAGGCTGAGGCAGGCTTCTGTCAGCTACAGGGGCTGGCGTACGGGGTAAGGATTCCCTTGGGAAGATAACCGGAGAAAGGGGGCCTCCGCGAAAAGCTCCCCTCATCAGTGCTGAGTAGTAATTTTTAAACATGCAGGTATTAGCATATGTTTATAAAGTTATGATTTTGATTAAAAATGAAGTAGACAATGTCTCACATGGGGTGTAATTTCTGTATTTTGTTAATATCCATTTAGTTCTATCAGTTTACGGTTGGGACTCAGCGTGAAGGTAGACTATTATGCCATGGACATTATCCAGAAATTCTTGTTGTGGATGCTACCAGCCTTGAAGTTCTTTATTCTTTATTATCAAAGATATCTCCTGACTGGATCAGCTCTATGACTATCATTCGATCCGATAGAACACAAGGTAATTATTTTTGTTGCTTTCATTATGGCTTTGCCTCTCTGTAAGAGAAACATCATTTTCAACTTTTTCAACAGGTGCGGGAGGAACTATAATGTTACTGCTTGTGATCTTGGGCAACACCCAGCAAGGTGAAAAGCGAGGTGTATGTAGTTGTTTCTAGTCCCTGAAAAAGAGGCTAGTTTAAGATCTACGCAGTATTGTCTCTGTTGCTGTTACTGATGGGAGTTTTGGCTCTGGCCAAAATTTAACTGCTTTCTCGTGAACAGAACCTAAATCTACCCAAATCCCTCCTTGTGTGTGTGTGCTCAGCAGGATCTGGGCTCACCTAGTAAATAGATTCGCTCCTGTCGCCTTCAGTGTGTGCATGTGCTGAAACCCAAAAGACAAGGAGCCTTCCTACAAGAAGAGTGATTGTTTTTCCCTTGAATAAAAGCACATTCCACTAGGACCATAACTTGCTTTCTCTTTGAGAATTGAGAAAAAGTTCTGCAGAGCACTGCAACAGCGAGAGCCTGGAAACTGGTACAAGACTGGAGGAAGGGGTGCAAGCACTCTAAATGCTGAGGCCATCATCTGCGTTACTAACGTCATGTGTAGGATCGTTTGGCAAGCTATGCATCGTGATTTTTGACGAGTTGTATGCGTACCATGAGTATTTCTTGTGATTAGTAGCTTTATAAAAAGCGCTGTCATAACATATTCAAAGCTATTGTTGTAGGAAATGCGTTTAAGGAATGTGCTGGTTAAAGCAAACAATAGGATTTAAGAACCTGAAGACTATAGAGGGAAGAACTTCTGAAAGCGATGCCAGTCTGTTCAGTGGAGAGGGGTGTGAGCAGGCTCAGGTTTGGTTGTGGATTCGTTGGTGTGGTTTGAAGGGATTCCTGTCTGCGTGTCTGTTTTGTTCCCTGCTAGCTTGTGTTAATTCACTGGGCTCTTAAATTCTGGCAGCTGAGGAGGAGGGCTGCCTCATTCAGGTTTTCCTGGTGTGGAGACTGTAATTCCTAAGAGGTCTGAGGAACACTGAGCAAGATGATCCTGACAAAAGGAGAGACTTTTATCTTGAGTTAAGGCTGACAGCCGTTGCAACCTGAGCGTTCCTGAAGTCCTGGAGTGGGAAAGCTCAGTTGCTGTCCCCACCACATCTAAGTTACTGGAACAACTGGAAGTGAACTCTGGTATTGTTTCCTGATACCACATTTAATTTTATTTCTGGTGTGATCATTTTTATATTGTAATCAAGAAGTTATCCCTTGGATTTTGGCCTTACAGCCAGACTTGTCTGGTAGAAACAGGAACGTCTAGAAACCGTGACTAGCGCTGGATATGCTTTGGTTCTTGTGAAGGTAATGACCCTAATGTTGTGCAGAGATGCCCTTTGGGACCCTGCAGCCAAGAGGTGCTCAGGCAGCCGGACACATAGAGTATGTGTCCCGTTAAACTTCAGCGTCCTTGCAGGCTGTGGTGGGCAGACAGCTAGGCACGAGCAAGAAATCTCTCCTCTTGGGAGAGTGACCCCTTGTCTTTGGGGAGAGTGATGGCACAACCCACAACATCTGATAGAAATACTAGAAACAACCCTTCCCCTTCTTAATTTGAGCCCTCAGATTAATTGAGAGATGGGAATGAGGCTGTGAACTCCAAACCGTAGAATCTGTGTGGGTGCATATGTGCTTCTGGAACACCACTTTGCAAACATTTCATTTTGAAGCAAAGGCTCCAGGAATGTTTTGATAAACTTTAGTGTTGAGGTACTCTCAGTATATTTTTGTACTCAGATATGCACAAGCGTGCAACAAAACGAAGACGTCCTTGTACTTATCAGCCTCGTGTGTGTTTTTTCCCCAGAGGATACTGTTGTAGCAGTGTCGGTGACTGGCATCCTCAAAGTGTGGATAATAACCTCTGAAGTTAGTCGCATGCAGGTAAACAAAGGCTTCTGAATTAATGCTGTGTCTTGACGTGATGAAGGGAGGACTTCTGTTAATGCTGTTTCCTGTTCTTCCAGCTACCTAATGATACTATGGTTTTTCCTCTTTGCTATTTCAAGATCAGCTTCCTTAATTCTGCTTTGCTGATTCTTGAAGTTACCAGCAGAACTCTCCTCATCTTCCTCATGTTTGACTCCTAGAACTTATTTCAAAGTTAAGCATAGGATAACCTCTGATTTCTGCAAATCTGTTTTCTTTTATTTGTGCCATGTAATGATTTGTGTTAAGACACAAATATTCTTGTTAATATACAAGTATTTTTCTTTTACTTTTTCCCCTCTTTAAAAGACCTATCCTTTCGTTAAGTCATCTTGTGCTACATTTCGCAGGACTTCTTAGTTCCAAAGGGAATTTAGCAGCAAAGACTGTTACAGCAATGTTTAACCTTCCAAACTGATAGGGATGCTATACTGCATGCATAACTTTATTTGGCACAGGCAAAACTTATACATGCAAGAGCTTGCAGTGTAAGTGCTCGTTAGTTGGAAAGCGCCAATGTTAATAAATATGTGTTTACTCTGTATAGTACACACAGAAGAAATAGGTCGCAGAGTTAAAGCTTGTTCTGTACGGCATAGGCAGTGTGTGTCTTTTAATGCAGTGATGGCACTATAAAAGTGACTTTATCACCATACCTCGTTTTTTTTAAGAAGTTCTCCATCTGCATTTCTTATGCTCTTAAAGATATCTGTACTTAATTTTTAAAAATTTTTCATTATAGTTTTATTATATCGTACTACATTATTGTTATCAAATTTAGCATTGAATTTTATTCAGTATTAAAATCTATTATTAAATGTACTATTTTATTTGAGAAAGATAAGAAGTGAGATGCCTGAAGGGCTTGCTGAGCAGAGAATTCAGTTTTTAGGCATATTCATTAGCAGGGATTCCCTACAGCGCTCTCTTATTTGGCAGTTCCTGCCTTCGTGTATACTTGTGAATAAAAGTCTTAAAGGAGATCTGCTGCACTTCTCATAGACCTCTGGCAAATTAGCTAGCCACAGAAACCTCTTGTAAAAGGTATACCTTACTATAGAGGTTTAGCAACTGTGGAGAAATAACCTTATGATATATAGTGAACCGTTTTTTATGAGTTTGTTTATTTCCAAATATTTATAATGCAAAAGCAACACAGTTTGCGTTATCTTGGAAGACCGTTGTAATGGAATTTCTTGCTTTGGACCCCATGAGAGGACAGAGGTGGTGTTTGTGGGTTTTTGTTCCGTAGTTTCAAACTTGATGAAATTATGTTTGTTCTCAAAGTGTTTTCTGGAAAACCTTGTCATGCAGCTAGTAATGTTTTAGCTAACACCACATTTAACAGGTACCTTATAAAATAAAGAGAAGCAGCTGTGAGCAGTGAAGAGCATTAGCTGTTATGAAAGTCAGAAACACAAAGACGTCATTAAACAGGAGCTTATCGCACCCTGGTCTATCTGGGACATGGGGAACCTTGAAAGAATGAAATGTGAGCTGAATCTGCTTAGTTTCAGCTGAGTATTTGGATGCAAGGTAATCATCGACAGTGATGATACTAAATAGGCATCCCTAATCTGTGCAGCTGGGGAATTTGTTAGACTTAAGTGACAAAAGAGGGTACCACATGCTCTTGCAGATCTTCTTATGAGGAATAATAGAGTAAGAACTGCTGGAAGTGTTTGGTTTTTCCTTAGAAGCTGGCCATCTGGTGTCTTATGAAACAGCGTAGTCCCTTTTCCATCACATGGTCTCTGTCATGTTCCTAAGTTCAATTTGAGCAAGAAGAAAAATCAGCTGGGTATTTTCTTGTTACCTGATTCCCATCTGTGTGGTGTTCTGTGTAGAGACTCTGTTTCGGACGCTGGTTGCTGTCACATTGTCTGAGCACTTAAATGGTTTCTATGTAGTACAGAATGCCTATTCCCCACCCTGAAGGTGAGGAAATAGTATTTCAGTAAAGTACTGTCTTGCCACAGAGATCTGTGGCAGAGAATGGAGTTGTGATCTGGGACATCTGTCTGAGTCCCCGCTTCGGCTTTAATTGCCTGGCTATCCTGATTTTTCTCTGCCCTGTCTCCATAAATAAGGTGGGTTTTTATGAAAATGAAGAACCCTGTGAAATCGGTTGAAGTGGGTGGCACTGCAGAGAGGTTTTCTGTAAGTGTCCTGTTCATACCCACAGCAGGCTGTCTGCAGCCTTCTGTTGTTTCAGCCAGGTTTTTATAACCATAAGCCAAACTTTTCAGGTGATGAATGGCGTGGCTGACCCGCCTTCCTTCAAGGTATCCCAAGTGTGAGGATGGACAGTCAGTCAAAGTGAGGATTAGCTTGGGCGCTAACTGGGATGGGTTCTGGATCTGGACAGGTTAGCAGTCAATACGACCGGAAGAGAAAGTTTTGCTTCAAGGTGAGCTCGGGTTAGTCAAGGTACGGCACCAGTGTGATAGACCAGTCTGATACTTGGGCTCAGCGGAGGGTGTTCGGCCAAGTCGTTAAGATCCCCTGCTATTTAGTGCTAGACTGAATCTCAGAAGAACGCGGTCAGCAGTGTCTGAAGCTTAACGTCTGCCCGAGGGTCAGTCTACAGCTGAAAACTTTGAGGCGTGATCGTGCTAGTCGACATGAGGAAGGGAACGGGCTCTTGCGTTCAGCCGTTCAGCTCTCCAGCTCTGCTGACGTGCTGGTCGGTGCTTGCACCCGATTACGGCCATATAAATACACTCTCTAAATAAAAGACATGACTGCCTCTTGGTGTCATTGTGATCTGTCTCTACAAGCCAATTTCTTACCTGTCAATTCCTTCAGTTCTGCTTCTCTGCACACTTGTGGCAGAGTCCGCAGACTCAACTCTTTCATCACAGGAAAGTTGGTATTCAAAGTATGATGTACCTGCAGGAGTGTCAAAATAGAACATAAGAGTTTATTTCAGTTAAAATTCACAAAAACATTGACAAGCTCAGGACTTGAGCAAATTTAAAAGCGTCAAGAAATGCCTTTTTTGAAGTTGCTGTTGTTACAGAAGGTAACGGATCTCTATTTAATTCCAGATTTATGATTTTAAATAAAATGCGGTTCATTTAATGTTTGTTTTGTTTGATTTTTTAGGATACAACACCAGTGTTTGAAGAAGAGTCAAAACCCATTTATTGTCAAAACTGTCAAAGTGTTTCTTTCTGCACATTTACCCAGCGCTCGTTGTTGGTCGTGTGTTCCAAATACTGGAGGGTAAGGCAAGCTAGCTGAACAGCATCTGGCTGCTTTTCACTGTAGAGCCTGGTTTAATTAAATTGCCAGTAAGACATTTAGATCAAGATGCTCTAAGTCCTTTTAATGTGGCTATATTGAAACTGAAATTAGCTGCTGTCTGGGCATTTTAATCTGTAATTGGTTAATGACGGCAGACTTTCCTGTTTCCGTTCAGGTTTTTGATGCTGGAGATTATTCCCTCTTATGTTCAGTCCCTAGTGAAAACGATCAGACCTGGACCGGCGGCAACTTTGTGTCAGCTGATAAAGTGATTGTGTGGACGGAAGATGGACAAAGTTTCATATATAAATTACCGGCCAGGTAGTCAACAGTGAAATATTCCATGTATTTATTTTTTGAGATAACAACATGAGCAACTTTGAAGAAATAATGAGTATCCTTGTCTTCTGTTTTGTTACAAAATCATAGGAATGTTGCAGAAACTAGTATTCCATGAGCATATTTTAAAGCATGTGTCCCCTAAGTGTGTCATGTTGAAGCAGTGCTCAGTAGTTTGGATTGCCTCAGCCAAGATTGCTTCGCAATTTCCTGATGTTACACAAACTCCTTTTCACTTCCTAATGGAGCTGTGCGATGGGAAGAGGTGCATTTTGCTGTTAAACAAGTGTCATAAATTAAAATAAAATATAATATAAGTACTTCCTTAACCAGGTCCCAATAAGGGTGAACTAAAGATTTTGCTCTATGGAGTAGAATGTAGGCGATGATTGTATTATTGCAACAGAGTACTCTTTCAGCCCATTAAAGGAAAGCATGAACAGCTGAGTTTGCGTACGTAAATGTGAAAATGCCTCATTTTAAGTTAATTTTACATCAAAGAGCTGAGATAAATGTGGAACGACAAAAGTGAAATAAAAAAACTCTTCTGACATCTTCATGACATGCAAACATCTCTTCTGGATATAGATACAGTTTTATCTTGGAGATCCATGAATATTCTCGCATAAATCGGGCGAGAACTCCTTTCTCACCCGCTTACGTGATCAGAGCATAAGGATGCAAGCAGATCTATCTGGTGATCTTTTGGAGGAGTTCCTCGGGTTTGGTGTGTTTTGGTGCTGACCCTGAGGCCAAATGTGTTGAAGTCCAAAGCAGACCTAAAGCCAGGCTTTGTTCATTTTTTTTTTTTCCTTCACTTCTGAATGTGTGGGGAAATTGTGCTGGGCACTTTTGGAGCAGTTATTAATTGATGAAGATACCCTGTACGTTAAAATTAGAATAGCGATCTGGTATACACTGCGTTAACAATGGAAACGTAATGATTAAGGGCTTGGAGGTTATTTTTGCGTAGTAGTATTTAGTTAGCTAGTGATGTAGTAACCACTCTCTAGTAATATAAGAAACTGTATTCCTTTCTCTTTGTTCTTAAATCCAGCTGTCTACCGGCTAGTGATACATTTCGCAGAGATGTGGGGAAAGCAGTAGAAAATTTAATTCCGCCTTTATTATACAGTGTGCTGGACAGAGCAGATAAACAGGTAAAATATGTTTTTTTGGAGTTTCTTTTATGGACTGCATTTCTCTCTTAGAGAGTTGAAACATGCGTACATTGTGACCAGTTCCTCTCTTTCACAGTAGAGCTTTAGGATTTCTTCTTTCCTGAGGGGAAGCAGACAGTAAGGTAACAATCGATTTCCCTGCTCTCTGGTTTGGTTCTTGTTGGTTTTCAGGTAAATGCAGAGATTAGTCTCTGGTCAAGTGAATCTTGAGTTTATCGTTCATCAGTGTCTGGAGCATTAGCAGTCAAGTCGTGGTGCGCATGATGATCAGGCAATCGATGAGCAAGAGCTTTTGGAATCACAGCTTTGAATTTGAAAGCTTAAACCCTTGCAAAGTAAAGAAAATGCAGTTTTGTAGGCCAGAGTCATCTTTGAGCTGTTCTTCATTTTTATATCATACTGTGAACTCTATCTGCTATAAACTGATACATCTAAGACTGCTCTGTGATGTATTTGGTACTCATACCGATACTGCTAGGTATAGGTAACTGTCTGATTTACAAATGCTCTTCTTGCAAGACTATTGTAGGAATCTTTTTTTTTATCTTAACCATCTAATCTGTTGCTGAATTTGGACACTGAAACATTTATATGTTTGATTTTTTTTCTTTGTTGGCAATCAACGTTAAAACTTTCTTGCTTCTGTTGTGAACGATGTTCCTTACTGAGCAGTNTCTTTGTTGGCAATCAACATTAAAACTTTCTTGCTTCTGTTGTGAACGATGTTCCTTACTGAGCAGTGTACGTTCGGCTCACCGCCACAGTTAGAATGCTCACAATTTTAGAATACACACATACAAAAAATATTCTAAATATTAACACATTTAGAACAAAACCAGATGTATGTAAAAAAACTTTTTTTCTCTCCCCTAAACCTTTGACTTGTTTTGTAACTAACCACAGTTTCTTCTGATGCCTATGGCTGTATTTATCGTTTCTCCTGTGAGAAAGATAAAGCATGAAGTAGCTAGTTTTGGTCCCGCTTTTGAAAGGTACAGCAGATTATGTGCGGTCAATACACGGTTTGCATGTGTACTGAAGTTAATTTTTTTTTTAATTAACAGCTACTAATATGTCCTCCAGTTACGCGGTTCTTCTGTGGACATAGGGAGTTTTCCTATAAACTGTTAATCCAAGGAGACTCTTCAGGGAGACTGTGTATTTGGAGCGTGCCTGATACTCTTGAACAACAAGACAGTGCAAAAGGTATACCTCATTAACGCTCTTGCTGGCAAGTCTCTTAACGGACACCTCTGTTTTCTGTTACGTGTTCTTGCCGGATAAAGCACTGCTGCGTTTCCTACAAACCCATGAAGGTTTTTTTTTCATAGTTAGCTTCTTGTAAGAGTTCTAGTAACTTAATTTTTACATACACGATCAAAATTTTATTTTACTCTGAATATTTTCCAGGTATTAACTTTTAACTGCTTTTTTCCAAATGCTAGCAGTGGTCATTGCTGTCTGCCTGTGTAACTTCCTCTTGTAGCTTAAATCATTTACTGTTCCAGTTCTCACATCTGTTGTTTCCATGTGTTGCTGTAGCTTCACTCACTTAGTCAGTAAATTAATTTCCAGCATGTACATTTTACTTTGTTCAAAGTGTTGTAACGTGGTGTATTTAAACTTTTGAGATCTTCTCAGAAAATAATTCCCACTTTCTGGTTTGTTTTCTTTCTTTCTTTTTTTTTTTTTAATTTTTTTCCCTCCTCACCCCTTCCTCTTTTTTTCTTTTTAAACAGGATTGCAGACAACAACTTCAGTATCCCTCCAGGAAGCTTTTGATAAACTCACTCCTCGCCCTGCTGGGATTATAGACCAACTAAGCCTAATACCAAACATTAATGAACCACTTAAAGTTACAGCCAGCGTGTATATCCCCGCACACGGACGTTTGGTTTGTGGTCGTGAAGATGGAAGCATTGTTATTGTGCCGGCAACACAAACTGCTATAGTTCAGCTGCTGCAAGGAGAGCATATGCTTAGGAGAGGTACGCAAATAAGCTTTTGAACAGCACGGTTGGATTACAGTCTGTGCCTGTCGCTCACGAGATATACTGGAGTAAGAAGTAGTTTCACAAAGTGAGCGTTAAGTAATTTTACAGTTAGAAATCATATAACCATTTCCTTCACAAGTCTGACGTTCTACTATGTAATGAGAAACCTAAGTAAGAAATTACCTGTGGCCAGCTTGCATCAGTCGGGGAGGGGCTCCCTTCACTGGGAAGCCTTGGATATTGGGGTTTTGAGATGCGGTGGCAAACATAGGGCAAAAGGGGGACATCTCCTGTCTCCCTTCCAGAATAGTTCTGAGCACTGCGTTCAGCTGGGCTATCTGTGTGCCGGTAAAGATCTTCTTGGGAAAATAACGCATCTAAAAGAGAATTCTTCCTTGTGTATTGTGTAGTTCAGTTGAGTGTTACACGTTGGCCTGCTGTTGTATGTTTTGGTTCCAGATAATGTTATTTTAATTTTGTGATCATAGTTGCAGGACAAATATTTGGGTTTTGATTTTTACAAATGCCGATAAATGAAAAAGACGTGTAAATATTTTTCTGCGACCGCAGGTATGAGCTCGTCAGTTACATACAGGGCTGTTGGTGGTTCCGTTTCCTTTATATAACTGATTTACTTTATATAACTTTATATAAAAAAGATTTTTTCTTAATATGAGGTTGGATTGCCTCGGAGTTGATACGTTATTCCCCAAACAAGCATCGGTAGTTCCTACCGTCATAAAAATACAGAAGTGCCTGTGTGTAGTCTATGTAGGATTTGCTGTGCTTGCTGGAAAGCATAAGCACATAGTGGAAAAAAAGTTGTGCTATGTCCTGCAGCTGTTGCATAGAATACTTGATTCTGGTATTTAATTTACTGTGCCTGTTTTGTCAAATTTGCCATTTAAAAAGAGTTTTTCTAAGCATCTCTTGCAATAGTTAAATCATTCTCATTCTAACCTTTTAACTAATGCATTTGATCTCAGTAAACAGCAGACTCGCCATTCTTGCTCTGTGTTCACAAAAAAATTATTTTCCTTTTTGAATTTAAATTTGATGTCATTAACCTATTCTGTACAAGCACCGAATGCATAACACTGCACACCTGCATGCCACTGTTGTGGCCGGTGCAGAGTAAGATGATGCAATTTTCCTGGTGCTGGTCCTTTTTGGTTATAAGCTTGGATAAATTTGTGTTTGACGGGGAAAGGAATTTATTTTTTCATATCTTTGTGGCCTTTTTAATTTTTTTTTTTCTGGGATTTTTTTCGGTGGGAGGAGGCGGCTGTTTTAAGATGGCTGAATTACTTTAAAGTGAGATTGTGCAGCAAGACAAAAGGAATCCTTCGGTCAATGTCCAGTAAAAAAATATGAACACTTAAAAAAAGACAGGGCTGATTCTATAAGAACGTCTGTCAAAAATTGCAGTATGTCTGTATTTTTTTATCAAGAACAGTGTTTTGGATTATTAACTTTTCTATTGAATTACAAATTTTTTCTCTTTCTCTCCCCCCCCCCCCCCCCTTTTTT
>VZSC01010463.1:28958-62228 GCA_013398225.1 Steatornis caripensis | reverse complement strand
CAGGTCTTCAAAAATAAATAAGGACCACGCGAACAAATCTAGGACGTGATTTGCAGCTATTATCTATTGACCTGTAACTATTTCTAGTCTTGTTTCAGTTACCCATCGCTTGCTTCTCGTGGCAAACTTATTTAACAAGCGTGGCTCATTGATTCTCAGAGCCGGCCCCTGGAAAAGGAACGGGATTGGCGCTCTCGCCCTGGTGCTGGTGGCGTTGGGCCGCGGCTGTTTGCGCGGCCCGGAGAGCTAGCCCGCGCTGCGGCTCCTCTGAGGGGTCACGAACGGGGAGCCGGGAAGATGGTCTCCGTTTAGCTGTTGTTTCGTAATCCCTGTGACCAGCTGTGAGTTGTCCTTCTCGTAGTGCCTCAGCTTCGCTTCGATTTTAATGTGAGGCAAGACAGAAATTTAAAATTACTTGGTTGGAGTGGAGTAGCAGATGGTATTGAAGATGTTGCCAGGTCTGCATTTGCTCGTTGGAGGCTCTTTCGATACGCTTTGAGCATCGCTCTCCACGCGCGTGCTTTTGGTGTCTCGTTTGTTTGCTACAAAACAAGTGCATTGGAATAATGTGAAATATTCACGTGTATTTGTTGAGAATCGTCCCCTGAAAGGGAGTGAGAACTAGCGAGGGCAGTGGGCAAAGCAGCAGTGGTACTTGCTCTTCTCTGCTTCAACTCCACGCAGTAAAATATGTGTGGGCATTCATTCTANATATTCACGTGTATTTGTTGAGAATCGTCCCCTGAAAGGGAGTGAGAACTAGCGAGGGCAGTGGGCAAAGCAGCAGTGGTACTTGCTCTTCTCCGCTTCAACTCCACGCAGTAAAATATGTGTGGGCATTCGTTCTAAGTAGGCGAAATACTAGCAACTTTAAAGTAAGAGTCTGCAAATTAAATAAAGTATTAGCATGGTAGAGAGATGAAGACTACAATAGCAAATAAGATGAACACAGTGGATTGCTTTAGATAAATATGCTTTGCGTGTATTTTGTTTAGACGGGGATGAAGGGGCGGTTTCTTACTTGGTGTTTGCCCCTGGGCGTCTTGATGTGAAACAGGCACGGGGAGAGGTTATTCTTGAGTTTCTCCGAAGCAGCGCTTGGAAATGAATCACAAAGAAGCCGTGGCTGGATCGTCAGCTGCTCTTGGCGGCAGGTCGGTATGCTGAGCCTCTTCTGGACAGACTTGTTTCCCAGTATAAAGCTATTCTAAAACAGTAAAACGGTTTTTTCCTCCGAAGATAATTGTTGGGTTTTTTCCTTCCCTGTAAAAAGCAATCTTGCACTCCTCAGGGATGTGCGGTACCTAATAGCCATTGGAAAAGCAGAGTGCTTTGAGAGACAAATCTGTGTGAATGACAACCTTGAGAATTAAAATAATATGCTTATTTCTAAGCCAGGCTCATACACTGGGACAATAACTGAATGTGAGGTGGTGAATATTATACTCTTGCGTGCCAACAGCGTTTTGAGACTCTTTACGGCTATAATGGAAACGGAATATATAAATACTACTTCGGTTTTCAAACATGCTATGAAATCTGTACAAAACTTGAAGCAGCCAAGTAGCTGCAGAACTAGAAATGCTCACTGTCTTGAAAAAAGTCTTTGAGAGAAAATAAACGGTACATATGCGTGTCCAGTTTCCCAATTATAAGATGTTAAATGGAATACACGTTTGTCTCTGTGATTCATAGTGATGAATACATTGGTTAGTGTTCAGAAGGAGAATGAAAAGGATTGAAAAATACAAGGTAATGGGTGTTGGTGGGTATAATGCAGTTTTACAGCTGGGCAGTTTTCAGTGGCGACCCCTCGTATCACCAGGGTCTTTTAGGCTTCGTAAGCGTGCACATTGTTTCACGTCGGTGAGCACAGGAAGCAGTGTATCGCATGTGTGTAGAATAGGGTAAAAGCCTATTGCGAATTAGTGTGTAGATATAGAACGCGCACATTGTTGCATGATACATAGAGTTAGCGATTTGTATTGTCTGTGCATGTTTATAGTGTGCGTGTGTGTGTATGTACACATGCTTACCTATTTGTAAATACAGTGTCTGTATGAAAACTGCAAGCCTTGTTAACTTCTAAATAACTATCCTGCTGTGAAATGTGCTTTTGTGGTTTGGAAGAGACTACAGAGAATGGAAATTTTAGAGACTACCAAATGGAAAGAGTTTATATTAATGCTAAGGCTGTTGAGTTATAGATGAGAAAAGAGATAGGAGCCTTGACTTGTAGCGCTTTTGTTAGTGATGTATTAAGAACTCTTGGGTCAATTCTACTTTCAGTGAAAGCTGAGGTTTTCTGAACAGACCGTTCAGCCTGTTGTATCAGTTGTGGAAAAAATACCGCTTCTCCTGCAGCCCTTCTTAGCTGTGTGTAGGGTGAGGGGTTTTACGTGCTCCCTTAGCCCGAGCTGTCAGCGGAGCACGGGGTTTAACTTCTGCCGTGACTAATACAAGCATTGGGAATGCTTCTTCACAACTGCTTCTCCCATAGGTTTTTTCTCGCTCTGACTTTGTGATTCTGGGCATTAAACATGAATATTCAACCTCATGTCTTTTAGGCTGTTAATTAAATTGTAAAGGAGGAGAAATAATGTTTTACTTACATTTGAACAGAGTTTATTTCTGTTAAAAGACTCTTTTTTTCACTTGTTTGAGGAAACTCAGTACTTGAGCATGATTTTGTGTTGGTTATGGAGATAAAAAAGTCCTTGCAGTACTTAAAACTTAGGTTAACGTTCTTTTGTCTGATTGCCTTTTCTGACTTTTTTCAGGTTTTATCCCATAGTGTTTTCATTCCCTCCCCTTCCCCCCGCCTTTAGGAGGAAGGGAAGGAGGAAGAAGATGGACTTAAGTAGTGGAGTGAACAACAAGTGACACACTGATTGCATGTCTGGATGATTTTATTAGTATCTTCTTTTCCAATGGATGCTATTGAAATTTTATTGTTGCCTGGAGTATGAACTATTATCTTTTAGAATTCATAGGAAAGAAGTGTGAACGTCTGTCTTGCCTAGAGAGCTCTGTTCATCTGATAGACTTGTGTACGTGAAACATCTGTGTTTTAGGGGTGTAACCCTTGATCACAAGGCTGAAATTCCTGGCACTGTGGAAAGCGCTGTAAAATTTTTCACTGGTGTTTTCATGACATTTGTCGTAACTTGTTTTATACGCACCTGAGTTTTCAAACTTTGGTCATCCACAGCTTCCTTAATTTGTGAATTATCTTTGTGAAAAGTGCTAAAAACGTAATCCATATAAATTTTTTTCTTTTTTTTTCCAGGGAAATTTACCTAAATACTCACATAACTCCCTGATGGTTCAAGCTATAAAGACTAACTTAACAGATCCAGATGTACACGTGCTCTTCTTTGATGTAGAAGCCCTGATTATTCAGCTGCTAACTGAGGAGGCCTCCAGACCCAACACTGCACTCATTTCTCCAGAGAATTTGCAGAAAGCCTCTGGCGGGTCTGACAAAGGAGGCTCCTTTTTGACTGGTAAACGGGCAGCCGTCCTTTTCCAGCAGGTCAAGGAAACAATCAAAGAGAATATAAAAGAGCATCTTCTTGATGATGAAGATGAGGATGAAGAATTGATGAGACAGAGAAGAGAAGACGGTGACCCAGAATATCGCTCTAGCAAATCTAAACCATTAACTTTATTAGAATATAATCTAACCATGGATACAGCAAAGCTTTTTATGTCCTGTCTTCATGCCTGGGGCCTGAATTCTGTTCTAGATGAGCTTTGCCTTGATCGTCTTGGGATGCTTAAGCCACACTGTTCAGTGTCCTTCGGCCTCCTGTCTAGAGGAGGCCACATGTCTCTGATGCTTCCTGGCTATAACCAGCCTGTAGGCAAACCGTCATATGACAGTGTAGAGTTAGGAAGGAAGATGTCCATTACAGAAGGACTCGGGAAGGGGACGTACGGAGTATCGCGTGCCGTCACCACTCAGCATCTCCTGTCCGTTATCTCGCTGGCCAACACGCTGATGAGTATGACCAATGCAACTTTTATTGGAGACCACATGAAGAAAGGTCCGACCAGGTACGGTAAATACTCACTTGAACTTGTGATAACTTTCTTCCAGAGTCTCTATTTTAATTCAGCATTTTATTTTGTTTAATTCTACTGTGGGGTTTGATGCTTTAAATGGCTCGGAAAACCTTTGGTACCAGATGGAGCCGAGTGTATTTCTTCTTTCTTGAATGTAGTGGGTTTTTATGCTAAGATAACTATATTGCTTTGAACAGGGTTTTTATGCCAAGATAACTATATTGCTTTGAACAGAGTTACATAACTGATGACATTAACAGAACATGGACGTATTAACATATGTGCCCGTAGGTATGAGAGGCCATTTTTGCCCTCCTTTTCAGTGCTTGTGGTTTTTAAAGAGTTTGTATAACGAGTAGGTGAAATTCTAAATCAATGAGTGCATGCAGATGAACTATTTATCACCAAAAAATAATCTTACCTAGGAATTGTAAATGAAGTAAGAACCGGTTAGTTTGACAGAAAAAATGCATGGGGTTTACTTTTCAAAGTTTGTTTAGTCACAGTATCTTTAGCAAATAATCTCTCTATTTTTTTTGTTTTATTTTTTTTCCCTTCCCCTGTCCTCCTCGTCCTCCCCCTTCCATGTATATTTTCTGTTTAGGCCGCCTAGGCCAGGCACTCCTGAGGTGTCAAAAGTGAAGGCGCCCCCTTCAATTTCAAGTCATGCCGCCCAAGGACAAATTAAGCAAGGTAAAAATCACTTGCTCTGGAACAATCTGATATGTCATTTCAGCTCGTAACACCGAAGTTATCACCTTATTATCAAGGGATAAAAATATTGCTAGCTTCTACATGGGAGGAAAAGGTAGTGTAATATTCTAGATAAAATTTTTAATGACTAAGACCTCTTTAAGAATCAATATAAGATGCTGATAACGGTCGTGAAGTCATTCCCTGACAGTGAATTTTTGCATACTTCAAGTGCTCCCAAATGTCCTGGTGTTGAGGTGATAGTGAGAGCCTTAAAGTCTGTGACTAAGGGCTATATAGACCAATGCAAAAATGTTTATGTATGTTATAAACTAAAGCATAAAGGTAAACACATCTGAGTGGTATGCGTACATTTCTTCTCCTTTTTACGAAGGAGGAAGGAATTGTTTTGTTTTAACGCTCCTTCTGCTGCTGCTGCTGCTTTCATCACCTGCGGTTATGAAAGGTGGCAGTGGATGGTACCGAAGGATCCTTCGATAGTCTGCACTGTATCTTTCGTAAGTGCAATGGTTAAGTACGAGATGCAGAACAACATGTGATGGAAAAGAAGGATGCACACAAGGTTAGACATGAGTTTTCCACTGGAGGAGAGCGGAGCAGGGACTAGAGCTTCCTCTGGGCAGCAGGAGCACAGGGAAACAGTGTAGAAGCAGCAGGACTGGGACTGGAGAGATGGAGGAAGAGGAGGAGGAGGAGGAGGCGGCACCGCCTGCCTGCTCGCTCTGAATTCGAGCTGCTGTTTGATGGGGCGAACGGGCTGCTCCTCTTAATGCCAAGAATAAAGTAAACGTGAACTACCAAGATGTGGCTAATTCTGGCTTACGCTCAAACCTAAGGAGCCAGTGAGCTGTTGGGAAGAGTGTGGGGCGGCTTGTGGGGAGCCAAGGCAGCGCCGTACCGTGCGCTGTGCCAGTGGCGCCTGAAAGAGGGGGGGCAGTACTTACCTGTGGGGATAACTGGGGAATAAAATCCCCGGGGGACCAGTTCAAGGTTGTTTATGGCTTGAGGAGAGTACATCCGTGTAAGCTTTGTCATACTTCTGTTGCCGTGTGGTACAACAAAGAGGAAAGGTATACACATCGCTGCTCTTTTTATGGTTCCCTGGGATTTTAGTGGGCATGCAGGTGCTGTAGGGCAGAAGAGGAAAGGGTTTTCTTTGTTTCCGTAATGTGTTTGATTAATTTTCTTTTAAACTAATCTATAAAGCAGATACCCCTCAGGACTTATTTGAAATGTCATTTGAAATTTGCAATTATCTTTTATTTTAACTATTAAAACTTGGTCCTTTCAAGCTATGTGAGTATGGAGGAACGTGCAATTTGTAAAATGATTGCGTGATGCAGAATATAAATACTTGGTCATTGTGGTGTTTACCACAGTGTACAATCTTTAAGGACGTACATTAAAGATGGATGTACGTCTTTAAACTGTGGAACTGCTCTTGTACTGGAGAGCTAGTTAGCACCATAGGTAACTTCTGCATCAGCTGTGTGGTTTTCTTCACTCGCATGCGAAGAAGGGGACTGTTTGTATCTGAGGAGGAAACTTGCCCACCAGCAACACTTAGGTGTATTTATTCTTTTTCTAAATATAAATATTAATTTACTGTGATCTTTGGTTGGAAAGGGAAAATCAGTTTCAGAAGCGGTATGCGGCAGGCTTTTTTCATAGTCAAGGATGCTGCAAAAGTAAAGAAGCAGCAGTCAATAACAAAAAGCCGAAATAAAATCAGGGCTCTTATCTCAATATGTGGGGCTTTTTTGGTTTTGGTTTGGTTTGGTTTTTTTACAGACATTTACTTTTCCTCTNCAGAAGCGGTATGCGGCAGGCTTTTTTCATAGTCAAGGATGCCGCAAAAGTAAAGAAGCAGCAGTCAATAACAAAAAGCCGAAATAAAATCAGGGCTCTTGTCTCAATATGTGGGGCTTTTTTGGTTTTGGTTTGGTTTGGTTTTTTTACAGCCGTTTACTTTTCCTCTTTGAAAGATAAATATTTGAAAGGTCAGGATTTCTCAGAGATGGTGTCTACAGGAAATTCAACGTGAGGAAAAACCATGCTCGTCACAGAGAAGGGCTGTGTCTGTGTTTTGTTTTTAAAGACACAGTTCCATTATGGTTTTTCTTTCCCAAATGACAGCTACATAATTTTTCGTTGAAATAGCTTTACTAATTTTGGTGATAGACATACTTTAGTTGCCCAGTGGAAATATTTATAACTTCATGAGAAACAGTTGATAAAAATGAAATTCTGTGTGCTGTCAAAGATACAGAGAAATACTGCTGTTCCTCGGTGGTCGTGGTGTGCTGCGTGTGTCCGGCAGCACGCCTTGCATGCGCTGGGGGGAAGGTGGGTTGTTTCTGAGTGGTACTCTTAGCTCTGGAGTATGCTCGGGGTCTTACCTTTACATCCTATTGTGCGCTGCTTGCAGTGTCTTGCTACTCATAAATTTGTAGCGCTATTGTTCTTAAAAATCAGTTAGAGATACAAATAGTGCATTTTACGACATGCTTGATGTCTGTCAATTTGACCTGCATTTGTCCTGAGATGAGCACAGCCCTGGGTTACTCAGCTACTGGGCCAGCTGCTGCCATTACAGTGATTCCTGTAATCACTGCAAGACGGCGAACAGCTACAACAAAATGAGGCAAAAAAGAAACTTCAGAGTAAGACTTCAGTTTCAGCGTGGCGTGGGTTTCTGTTTTTATGAGCAATCTTTTTCATAAAATAAATAGCTTCTTTCATACATCTACTGAAACTAGGTCTTGCTGTCGTGAAGTGCTTTACGCACGTTGTGCTGTCACTGTACACGTGCCATCGCGATGCATCTGTGTGGAAAGTATGGAAAAAGTAGTTATGATGCAGATGTCCCACAGTGACAAAAGAAGTTCACTGCCTGGAAAGCAAACAGACGATTCAGAAGACAATGCTTGATCGGTTCGGGAGCTTGAACCCATTGTTGTTCTGCAACGGAATAAAAGAGGGGGATTAAATTGGAGATGCTTGTGCATGACATATGGTAATTTCTCTATAGGAAGGAAGTGTCAGACAGTGACCTCTAAATCTCCACGTTGACCTCGGGCTGTAGCCTGTGTATGCCATAAGGTCTGCGCGGCTTTTCATGTGGTAATATTAAGTCGTGAAGCATTACTGGAAGTACAATGTTTAGAACTGCTTTTAAATTACTTTTGCACCAAGAAGTGATGCAGTTTGCAAAACAAATGTCACGGATACCGCTTTGAGTAACGTGCTCGGGCAGTGCTCTTCTGTGTTTGCTTGCCTGTATTGTTACATGCTGCGCTTTGTGTGCGTCTGCTTTAGATCCATAGGCCTTTTTCTGGTATAGGTTTAAAATTACTCGAACAGGGACACATTCGAAACGAACCTGTATTAAAACTAACCGTCAGCAGTACATCCTGTGACATTTTAGAGTGACAGGTGGGGCAGCCCCGGTTTCGAAGGGTTTATTTCTAGGGTTTTTAATGAGTAGTGCACATTCCAGATCTACCTAAAGCTAGGAAAAGCACAAGAAGCAGCGGAACTCCTGTTTTTAAAATTCATAGTCAACTGTGCTGTCACACCAGACCCAGCTGTCTAAAGACACGCTTGTAATCGCTTTAGTTCCAGGTACTTTCGTCTTTTCAAACAGGCAAGTTTCCGTTGGTGTATCTGTGTTTCTCTACTTGCATGTCTTCCTCTCACTGGCATTGCACTTCCTGTAAAACCTAGAATTTTCTTTAAGTTTAATATTATCACAGTTTCTTCGTTTTGTTTTTCATTCTTTAGTGATACTAATCTGTTTTTCAGAAGCTGCTATCCTCACTTTCCTATTTTTTTCTCTTTATTTGTTCTTTCCTCTGCAAGTCGCTCCCGCTGTTTCTTCTAGCACTGAAGCTGGTCACTCTGGCTCTGACACTGCTCCTCCTTTACATACCTGTTTCTTAGTCAATGAAGGTATTCTTTCCTCACTTTTCTATCTATTTGTCTTTTACTTTCAACTAATGTCCTTTATCATTGTTACGACATGACTTTAATTTGATCTGTGCAGGAATTTTTCTTTGCAAAAAAGAGAGGCGACGAGGGGAGTTGTGGATACTTTGCCATTAATGCCCATAGAGGGTGAGCAGATCCAGTCTGTGCGTCTCGGACTGTCTGTAAACTCAGTTCCCAACTAGCATATCCAGGACGGTATTTTGCATCTTGTTTTGGTTTACCGTTGGGTTTTGACAAAAAAAAAAGTCAGCCCTTTTTAAGTAGGGAAAACGCAGGTGCCTCTGCCGTTCGGTAGTATGTGGCGGAGAGAAGCCGCGACACGCGTGGCGTGCTCCCCGTGGGTGCCGCGTCCTGTCCCTCGGCTGCGGCGCGAGGGCCGCTTCTCGGGGCGAAGGGCCGGCCCCATCCGGAGCCTCCCGAAGACCTGCTGGGACGGGCGAGGGGTAGGTCTGCCACTCCTGCGGTGGACGCGCACCAGCGCTCTGTAGGCCGCGTTACAAACGGAAGGACTGAAAATGCAATGCCCCTTGTAAAATGACACGAAACTGATTTTGTTTGTTTCATGTAAATTTTATCTTCGGTGCTTATGAAAACTTAGTGTTTATTTAAACTACTTGGGTTTTGTGTCAGGATGATTTTTTTTTTCTAATGAATATTTATCCACGTTATGAAGCGTGTCTTTCTGCCAAAAAGATTGGCACAAAACCCAAACAAAACCCCTTGTATCCCCGTCAGCAAGTTGCTTTAAGTCAGGATTTTTATGCCCTTATTACTAAACTATAAATTCCTGCTTTCCTGCATCTCAAGCAGTAAAACAGCGCTCTTTTAAATTGGAAGTTCCAATTTGTAATCTGTTTTTCTTTGAGGAAAATTGACATAATGATTTCTCTTCTTGTAACACCAGGAAGAGCTTTATTAGTTAAAATATTTAGATTTTTGTGCTCAGTATCGCTGACAATCCAAAACCACAGATCTATATGCTCGCCTCAAGTGTGTCTGCAGTTTCTGAAGTCAGTGTAGAGCATAATACTCCAAGAATTCTTTTGCACAGAGTACTTTACAAGCATTTTTACAGGCTGTGTCGTTTGAGCTTGATATGCTTGTCTTTACTGGTTTTAACTACACAGCATTGCAGGCTTGTAGCACGAATGCACCTGCGGTAAGCGTGTTGAAGTAAGATTTAGATGGAAGGATAAGGATAGCAGGCAAACATGTGCTTGTACGTGTTTGCGTACCCTTTAGACAGGTATGCAGAGCAGGACAGAAAATTCTGTGTAATCTTTCTAGTGGTAATTCATATGCTAAGTGTTCTGTGATTGAATTATGTCACGCTTGCACGTAGGACGTTAAATATCATGATAAGTAATGCTAATCATGGTTTGAACAGGGCATCTAAATCTTGAGCTCTTACGCTTTTGCAAAAAATTGGCCATAATGCTTTTAGGTACTCTTTTTGTATTTAGTTACGTATATTAAGTATACTCTTAAGGGACGCAAGTTTAAAACCCAAGCGTGCAACTAGATACTGAAGCCTCTTTGAGAGGGGATGGGAGGAAGAGGGATGTTTGTCTTGGATCAGGACTGATGTGAGGCGGTCCCCTGCTGATGTCGCACTTGACCCTTGCTCGTGTTTAAGAGAACTGAGCAGCTCGTTGTTCGCGAGGCTTGACTTACGCCTGGAGGAGCTCAGTCCTGCCCGATATGGAAAGCGCGTGCGCTGCACAGCCTGAGCTGAAGTCAGCTGGCGCCCGCAAAGGCGCGGTGCAGCCTGTGATGGGGTGAGCCCTGGGCTCCCACAGCAGAAGAAACAATCCTGTTGTTCTGCTGCAAAATTGCTTCTGTATTTGTTTTCTCTCCCTCTTTCTCCCACCTTCTCCCGAAGACCTACTGTGTACCAGGCGAGTGGCCAGTGTAGGTTTACTTGATGGCATGTTGAACTTCAAGTTGCTTCAGAGTTTATGATGTTTATCTTCCTGTTGTGATGTGTTTTCACAGGGTGGAGCCAGCTTGCTGCTATGCACTGTGTAATGCTCCCCGACCTCTTGGGACTGGATAAATTCAGACCTCCTCTTCTGGAGATGCTGGCTCGCAGGTGGCAGGATCGGTGCTTGGAGGTGATTTCGGGAGTGATTTTTGTGCTGCTGGGTTTTTTGGTTTCTGTGTTGTCTTTTACTGATCACATTTTCCCTTAACTTAAAAAAAACCCAATAATTCTTTTCTGACACCACTGCCTACAGTTTTTATGTCAGATTCAGTAAGTTAATTTTCCGGTCAACCTGTCAAAATGTTGAAGAAGTGATCATATCTGAATCTATATATGGCTTTTTGCTTTCTGGATGCTGTACATATTTTTAAAAATAAATTATTGGATTAAAAACTTCTGTGACTCCGTTAAGAATCTTACTAGGATTTAAAAAAGCTACCCTGTATTTTTCAGGAGAGTGCTGAGTTGCTTTATTTTTTTGGAGCGTGTTTGTCACCCAGCTGTTTGATAAATGACTAGTGGGCCTTAACGCTACACCTGTGCTGTTGTGGCAGAAAATTTGTTGACTGTGCAGCTTTCGGAGTGGGAAAGGAGTAACAGAGCTGGGCTGTGGGCTGTAGGTCCTCGGCGGTCCTGTAACACAACTGAGGATTTTTTTTTTTTTTGCTGTGTGATTGCGTGTTCTCTTGCCAGATAGTATGTACTGTGAGATGGCTTCCTGCGAGGGTAATTACTTTGGAAGTCTTTAACATTTGTAAGCTGCAGAGGTTCAGTTACTGGATATCCTTAGGTGCCAGGGTAGCATATTTATATTCTCTTTGTCCACGATTTTTTATTTTACCGTGATCATATCAGTACCTTCCTTCTGTGTTACATTTTGTAGACTAAAAATAATGTATGTATTTATGAACTCTTCAGATGGAACAAGTGATATTAATGGGGAACAAATACTACAAGATAGTATTTTGTATTTGTTGGTGTAAAAACACCATCTTTTTTAAACTTTGGGAAACCTTTTTATGTATCTTTTCCTCCACTTTCCTCTGCTTTGATTGTTCAGTGTTCCATAGTGTGTAGCAAATGAGTAAATCTCATGTGGAAAAACATAAAGTGATTTTTTATTTTGCTTTTATGTTACAACATTCACAACATCTAGAAAGCTGTTCATTGCACGTTTGGAATTTTGGACCCAACTTTAGAAGTGCTTTAGGCAAGGGTGGTCACAAACTGCTTCTAGAGAACTAGAGTTTTGGTGGCCTTTCAATGCATCAGTGCAGGCATAAGGTTCACCCTTACTTCCTTGGGTGAAAAACCTTTCTTGCCCTTTGCTGCACGGGATGGGAGATGGTGTCGGTCACCCTTGCTGTCTGTGCTGAGAAAGGCATGTCCGTGGAGGCTGGGAGGAGGTGGGACAGCCATTTGGTTGTGCCGGGGACTGGGTTGTGACATTCATCCACGAGTTTTCTCATGGGGCTGCACATCGTTCCTGTGTCCTGTTGAGGGTCACAATCGTCGGGGCACGTCCTGTTCATGGTTCTTTTGCCTCTGTTTGAGGTGGAGAGCCGTGAGAGAAAAAATGTTTTCTGTAGAAGCGTTTTCTTTTAAGTGGTGCTGTTTGTTCTTGCTAAATTATAGTCAACGTGTACTGATAAACACTTGATATTTGAGTTTGCATGACGTTCCTGTTGGCTTTACAGGTAAGAGAAGCTGCCCAGGCCTTATTGCTAGCAGAATTGAGGAGAATCGAGCAGGCAGGCCGGAAAGAAACCATTGATGCGTGGGCTCCTTATTTACCACAGTACATTGACAGTGTTATATCACGTAAGTAATGCTGTGTTTAAGCCCCAAAATAACTTGATTGTTAGATCAAAAAAAGGGGGGGATTTTGTACAGAAAATTATGAGCAGTACTGCCAATCTAGGGGAAAAGTCTAGGGTTATATATAAAAGTTTCTTGAATTTTTCAAAGGAATTTCACGATCGTGAAATGTTGATTAGGTAATTGGAACACTTCAGTACGCTTCATCGGGATTGGAGTGTCTTTTGCAAAGGCTGTCCCTGCTCTTGAGGGGCTAGACCGTCGTTCGGAGGTTTCAGGGCAGAAACCTGCGATGAGAAGGGCTGATAAAATTACAAGGTACTAGTGGTAAAATGCTGACGTTCTTTTTCAAAGAATGTATAATTCAATTATAGAAATTGTTATAAAGGGATCCGTTGGCACCCCAAGAGTATAAAAGGATTATGGCAGGAGCAAATGCAGGGTCATGCAGTCTATGTCCGTCAGCGTCTGTTACGCAGTTAATGTTACTCCTGCCCAGTCGAGTGTTCGGAACCGTTGGATACCAAGTGCTGCAAGGAGTTACTGGGTAAAGATGGTAGTGTAGTTCAGCAAGGATTTGTTAATCAGTAATTTATGGTGATGGTTAATCAGATGAGCCTGAGATTACAGTACTTCCCTTGATACTGAAAGGTAGATGATTTCCTCCATCTCCTTCTCTCCCATCAGATGCGTGTAAGTCTGAAATTAAAGGTTAATGGGCTTTAGGGCATTAGAAGCTTAACCTGGTTTTACAAAGGGAAGAGTGCTGGAGCAACAGAGAAAAGGTCTGTTGCAGTGTTAAGCCACGATGTCCTGCACTGTAACTGTGCCAGAAGTCTGTTCAAGAATGAGAGCTGTTCCCTTTTGATCTCTCTTGTAACTTCTAAAATGCATGTAACAGTCGTCTTTGGGCCACTGGCTGTTCACACTCACCTCCTGACCTAATTTAGCTTTGCCTTTTAAAATGCAAGATTATGTACGCTGTTACCAGCTCCTCTGAACCATTTAATCCTCCTCTGTCTGGGTTTCTCTGTCCAATTCCTACCCTTCCGGTGTCATTTGTGTAGCGCAGTCACCTTATTAGTCATCAGGTCTCCTGCCTGTGGTAGAAGATAACTTAAAATATTGCTACAAACACACCCCCATAACCATTTGAATTATTTAATGTGCTTATAAGAGAAAGTATTGTTTTTCATAACAGTTGTTCTCTACCATCTCCTTGTCCCCATGTCGTTTTTTTTAGGGGTGTTAACTGAAGAAATCAAATGCGTTTAAACTAGTACAAATTAAAAAAAAAAAAGGCAAAACCAAACATAAAACTGTGAGGTGAGACAAATGGTAGTTTTGTTTGATTATGGGTCTAACTGGAGTGATCTTAAATATAAGCTAGTCCCTTTTGATAAAATGCTGTCCATTAAAACGTTCCACTTGCGGAAAGAACGATACAGGGAATTTTTAAAATACCTTTCCTGCAAGCTGTGAAAATCACTTACGTTTCTGAATGATCTACATTCTGATTCTTGTTTGGAACTGTTGGCTCATGGGCAGAGAAGGGTCTTAACGGAATTTAGTGTTACCGGGAGCACATGGTCTTTTGTGTAATTGGAGCTACTACGCACAAACACGTTTGCCAAAATATTAGGCTTCTGGCTGTAATGGTGCGCATGTATCTTGCAGTAATACTCAGTGGTGTGCAATCTAATATTCTTTCTCCAAATAAATGAAGTAGCTACTGACAACTATTGAATCTGTTGTGTTTTTCTCCAAAATAGCTGTTGTTATTTTATTCATTGTTTTTAAAGCAGAGGTTGTACAGGCTCTAAGAATGTGTTCTTGGAAGATCTGTCAGCATCGTAAGATACCCCAGTTATCCATCTTGCCTTTGCAGAATAATGTCTAAGCGCTTCTGCCGCGTATAACAACCCAGTAAAAATTTATATTTTCATGAATGAGAATGTTTGCTTGTAAGTTTCGGGTGTTCATCTTTCTTAAAATGAGATTCTTTTTCCACCGAACAATGTAGTTTCTATTCAGAGAAAGATCTCTATTAAATACCAATTAAATCTCAATTGAACGCATATGTTATGTGGAACACAGTAGTGTAAAGTGATCAGAATTTGTCGGCAAGACTAAGCTGCTGTTAATTGCAGCCTTTAGCCAAGTAGCGTATGCCTTTACTCCGGGGGTGCTGTGGTGCAGTTAGATGTGCAGCCAAGCAGCGAAGAGTACGTGAAAGTGTGTTGTGTAGTAGGCATGTCAGAGAGCCTTGATTCACACTGAGGTGTTTGTGCCATTTTGTATATTAGGATGTATTTTTTTAATTCGTCGTCTTCTGAGATCAGTTACACTCAATTTGTAGAATGTAGTTATAACTGCCCTTTACTCTCGGGAGTAGCTGCTGTAGCGACTGTTGAGGATTCCTAATTTGTTTTCTCTGAAGTGATACCGAATGGGCTTGTTGGGTACAAGGTTATGGACGTAATTGTGTTGGTGAAGTGTGTCCAAACCACTCTGTAGTGCCCACTTTAGCCAGTTGACTGTTTCCAAAAAAGGGACCTCTTTTTAACGTACTTGAAAGCAACCGGTAATGCATATTAGTTCCAATAGTTTGCTATTTTTCCAATAATTAGTTCCAATAATTTCCAATAATGAGGGGTTGATTACTTAAACAATTACATTTGAAAATTCTAGATGAGAGCACGCAGCTCTGTTTTACATGTGCATCAGTTGGAAGCGTAGTATTTTGTTCTGCCTCTTGTTCTTCTGTTTGTGCTGAGGTTAGAAGCACAGCATGCGTTTTTTATAGCAAAAGTCAGGTCAACTGACTGGTTTAAGAAAAAACGGGAGTGTTTTGCATGCATTCAATTCAAGTATACGTACAGCGGTGTTTTGGCCTCTTATCAAAAAATCAAAAGCATAGCTTTTGTTTTAACGCTAAATTAGAGTGTGCTTATCTAACAAAACAAGAAAGTTTTAAAACACAGGAAGAAAATATGAGAGAAACAGCTGAGCATGGCTGGATGAATGACTTGAATGTAAATGTTCAATATTGTGAAAGCACTGATACTGAAAACCTCTCAAACAGGTCATGAGCAGCAAACTGGAATGTTTGGGTTTTTTTTTTTTTATATTAAGTGTTGAAAACTAGGTGAAGTAAAATTACAGAGTTTGTCTCCCATTGTTTTCATAAAATGCCTTCAGGAGACTTGAAAGACAGGCAAGCTTGCACAGGGTTATCTCTTAATAATCTTTTAGCTGATGCAAGAGAGATTATTGTCCTGGGGTGGAGGAGCAGGGAGCAAGCCAAGCAGCTCTTATTTTCTCTTTCGTGGATCTGGCAGCAGCTTGTGCTGCGGGACCAGCTCCAGTGGGCACCGCGTCGCCATCGCTGCTCCGAGCTGCCGGCTTACAGCTGCGCGCACGGCTTCTGCGTCACACGACTTGCAGTTCGGATGCTTGGGCACATTAGGCTTCGTTTCACAGCGCCTTGTAGGGGGAACAATAAATCTTTCTTTTATTTGGGTCTTCAAATCCAAAACTGGTGTGTCGGCTTGTTGACCCCACGTCAAACGGGAATGGATATATAAGCGATGCTATGAATCAAACCTAGGAGAGATGTTGCAGGTGTTGGTATTTTTCAGGCTCCCACAGGGAGGAAAACAGTTAAGCTTTCCAAGCTTTGTCTTCTATCTCCTAAGATTATGTCATGCGACTGTAAATACTTGCCGTGGCCTTGTCTGCTCCTCGTTTTCACAGCACACAATTGTCTCTGAAACGCAGTGTAGTCCGTGGGGCATTTGCCACAAGGACGTGTTTTCCAGGGGAAGTTCAGAAAGGGAAAAATGCAACTGCTTTTTTCTGCCGGCTTATTTTTAAGAGCAAGGGCTATCTTCAGCGTAAAACTGATTCTGCAAATCAAATTCTCTTTTTAAAGGGATTTCTTTGCCGAATATCGTGTTTCTGTTTTGTTTCCTTTACTTATTTTACCTTGGTCAGTGTAAACGCTTTCTTAAAATGCTGGAGGCATCATTGCGGGGGTCTGTGCGGTGGGACACATGCATTTCTTGGTGGTGGGTCTGTCCGCCAAGCCCTGGAGGGACCGATACGTTTTTAAGTATGTGATGTTACTGCAGATACAGAAATGGCCGCTATGGCTTTAATGGAAAGCAAAAGGTTATCTTGCCCTGGCCTTTGTGTGTGTGCGGGATGCGGATGGAGCCGGCAGACAGGCAGCACGCGGGGCGGCTGGGAGCTGCCCGGGATCGATCGGAGCGGTGTGGAGTGAATTAATGTGAGGCAGGCAGGCTGCGTGTCACGGGCTGCCGGGGCGCGGGTGGTGCTGGGCAGCCTCTGCAGCAATCCGTTTGCGATACGTTCTGCCCAGAAATTAAGTACAGGCACTTCTCTTGCTTCCTGTATTGCTAAAATCAATTCATTCAGGTAAATGTTTGTATGAAATTACTGTTTCTTTTTAAGTGAAAATCTTAAATGTGGCAGCATGAAATTGAACAGATTTAAGTAGATACCCTTAAATTGCGTATCTCTAAACTGCCTCAAGTGATAATCCATGTTATCGCTGGAAAGCAAAATAAATATAGAAGAGTGTATGATAATGAATATGCTGTTGTCAGGTTTTTATGAATGTATTTCTGGTAGACTTGTATTTCTGTTAGAAAGTTGTATTTAAAGCCAGATTAATTGAGTAAAACTTAATTAAACTTCCATCGATTTAAATGGGAGCTTTCATCAAGTAAGGATAGTTTGATTGGACCCCAAAGACTTTGCTGTTTATACATGTGGTTGTGCATCTTACTCCTGCAAGGTTTGACTTAAAAGAGCACAAAGAAGCAAGGCGAACGCTTTTGTGCTGCAACGTTTTAATGTATTAAATGAAGAACGAGTTTTGGGTGCTGCAGGAAATAGTAAATTCTAAAAATGGTGTTTTTCATACAAGTTTATCTTTCTTAATTTTCCAGTATTTCCTAATATGTCGACTAGCTTATTTAATACGTTCAGGGGGTTTATGATCTTTTTGCTTCTAAAACGTGTTCCTAACACGCTTTTGGTGAATTATGTAGAAAGCACTTGTGTCCAGGAATACGTGTTCCTCCTTCCTGGATTTTCCATGAGAGGAAATTATAATTTATTGCCTGACATATTAGCATGATGGTTGTTTCTCTCCCCTTTTGGCTTTATCCATTCTGTGTTTTGGGCGGAATGTTGATTAAGTATTTTTTTAGTTATATTTTTATTTTAATGATATAAAATTGGAACACACTTTTCTAATGTTTTATACACTCTTTTAGAATCTGCTCAGGCAAAGGCCCGCCCTTCCTTCCGTTGCATTATAACTAGTCTTGCTGAGCTCTTTAGAAAGGTGTAGCACATCTAATATGGAAAATCAGCCTCTTCTCGGCAACCCAGAGCTAGGAAGCAGGGAAAGAGGTGAGATAATGAAATAAATCAAGGGGTTTTGAATTTTGACACAGCCTAAACCTACTGTTTAGGGACTGCTGGACCCTTGGCTTCTACCGCCTTGGGTGTTCAACCACAGAAAATACTCCCTCCGAAGTGAAAGCTCACCGGTCGGAACCTTCACGCGGCAGTTTCTGAAAGGCGTGCAAACTTGTCACCCTTCTCTGGATGTGGAAGGAAATCAAAGCATTTTAGGCTGTGGAAGTGGTATTTAGAGAACAGCTAGGTAGATGCTTGCTATCTCTGCAGAGAGTAGCAGCTTCTTGCACTGACTGCACAGTGTAAAGTTAAAAAAAAAAGTTAAAGAAACCAAACTCCTCCTCCTCAATGTGCTGACCGGGTGCAGCGGGTGTGCACAGATCAGCAGCAGTGTTAGACAATAGCTGGTGCTTGAAGGTGAACACCACAAAGTATTTTGGCGAAGCGATGCTGGAATCGTGGTGTCTCTGTGGACGCCGGTGAAGACCTCACGGAGTGATGCCCGCAGAGCGATGCCCAGGGGCTGCCGCAGCTGCGCCGTCGCAGCGAGCTCCTTGTTTCTGGAAGCGTCCCAAGTGAGGTTCCTGTGCAGCGTGTAACTGCGCGGCATCTGAAATGTGCAGTCGTGCCAGCGTGCTTAATGAAGTGATGGGCTATTGATTCGGCAGTGTGTTCCAGTCTGGTTGTGTGTTTGTTGTCACTGGTTTTTATGTGTGTTGACACAATGGGAAGGACGTCCAGAAAGTCATTAAAAGCTACTAGCTTCTTTGTAACGGGGTTATGGCAGAATAAGGTTAGAAATGCTGTCAGGCAGTCACTCTGTTTAAGTGATGCTTGGCTGTGAACACCCAGTGTTTAAAAACAGTATGAAAAGCAGTCAAATACTCATGAGAAGGTTAATGTTTCTGAACTGGTTTAAAGACGGCCCAGAGTTAAATGGCTTTCGGGTGTGGATTCCCAAACCTTGTCGGTACACAGCTGACAGATTCCCCCCTCGTGATGTACTATGATACTGTCGTCTTTTTGCTTATTGATCACGTTCATGCGTTTGGAGACTAGCAGGTTATTACATGAAAACTACCGAGAACTGAAGTGCTGCACGTTGATGATTTCATAAAGACTGATCTAAAAGCAGAAGCGCAGCAGCAGCTACGGGGGGCAGTTCTCCACTGCCCGGTGCTGAGCCGTTGCTTGGTGCTGTGCTCGTCAGCCAGAGCTGTCTGCCTTCTGCAACGCAGAGTCACTTCCAGAGACTTAATTTCTTACTGAAATTTTGTTAGTGCTGACAAGGGGCCATGGTCCTTTTTTTAACGGGGACTTAATGCAAACCTAGTGCCGCACTCAGTAAAGCAGCAATCTCTGGTAGTGTGGGCTGACAGAGGGGATGCTTTGGGAGGGCAGAAACCTTACCAGGGCGGCCCTTCAGTCTGCTGTCTAGCTTTCTGAAAGCTCCTTGGGAAGACTGTGGGGCTGTTCTTTCTCACCCTTAGCAAAACACTTCTTTTGATAGCGCCTTGACTGAATTGTGGTAAGGCTCATACTGGGAATAATGAAAGATTATAACTGAGCAGAGCATAAACTGGGGAGTTAGGACTTTAATGACGTGGTGTTAGCGGCACGATTTGGTGTTCGTTGTGTAGTTTCTAACAGCAGCTGACGGATGCGTCCGGACCCAAACGACACGGAATGAGTCAGCTCAGTTCCTGTACTCAGAAGGTAGCCCCTGAAAAACGGCGCTTTTTTGGCGAGAGCGCTGACGTACTGAGAGGAGATGTAAGGGAGGTTCTGCTGGAACTCTGTACTTTGGGGCTAAGTTGTTGGGGTGTAATATGTGTATCTAACATTTCTAATGATGCTAGAAGACGGCAGAAAAAGAAGAAAATATAAAAGAGAGATTTACAGTGTGGAAAAGATTTTTAAAGGGTGGGTTTGTGAAAAGTCTGCATACGGTGTGAAGGGAAGCCAGGAAATAGCTGCTTTTTGCCTTATCTGTGTTTCATAGTTACATTGCATGGTTCAGAATACCAAAATATAAATACTTTTTTTTTTCTCTCGATTAAGGATATTCTCCACCAAAATCACTGACCTTTTTGTGGGTATTCGGTTGTTTCTTTCAGCTGGAGTAACCACAGAAGCCATTCAGACCGGTAGTGCAAGCCCAGATTCACTGGGAACAGAAGCAAAAGTTCAGGAAGAAGAGCATGATCTGGTTGATGATGACATCACGGCGGGTGAGCACTAATATCATGAATAAGTTATCGCTTGACATACTAGGTACTGTGCAGAGATGGAAAACTTTCGGCCAAATACCATATTTTTCATGAGAAAACGAAATATTGAGGCTGCTTATGAAGTGGTGTGTGCTATTAGAAATGAAGTTACTCGAAAGGTAGAGTAAGAGCTGCGGGCAAAAACAGTATCCGCTTAACTGTAACTACTGTAATGTTACTGTGCTACTTCTGAATCACTATCTATATTTTAATATATGTGTGTTGAGCTTTTAAGTCTGCCTGCACCTGACGTGTTTAGCTTGTAGTTCTTGAAGAGTAAAGGCTGTGATCCTTTATAGTTACCCCTTAAACTATTTACCTTGATGGAAGATCTGATGTAAGGGTGCTACCATCCGTCTGCCTGATTGAATTGACTTTTTACAAGAAATAAGCGCTGCTAGTTTGTCACGCATAGAATTCAAGCGTGTTTCATTTCTATAGTACTCATACAGCTTTTGACTGTTGCTCTCATTTATTGTAGGCTGGCAGGTGAAGTCAAGAGTTCTGGTCCATCGAGGCATGTTCTGAAATGACAGACCATACAAAAAGACGCATTTAATTATAAGCAATTATCTTTTGATTCTCTTCTCACGCTTATTTATGCAGTGTCATAAGGAAAATATCTATATGCTCAATACCAATATCCTTGGAATTTGAACGAGAACAGTATGCGTTTCAGCATAACATACTGGAGATTCTAGCTCATGAAAGCTTTTTTTTTTTCTTTTTTTGACTGAACGCTGCATAGATTTTTGTGAAAGCCTAAAAGAAAACTTACCTCTGTTGACCCAAAGGCGGTTGGTGTGACAGATCTAGTTTTGGGTCAAGTCTCTGGTTGATGGTGCCTGATGAGACAGGATTACTGCCGGGGCAAGGGCAGCCTGTCTGGATTAGGGAGCTTTAAGGCAGGTTGAGGGTAAAAGGCTAACTGGAAATAGCCAAGAGGGAGGCGGGATGCTGGGAGGGCCTTTGGCAGCTAGGGGACAGTGCAGCACTTGTCAAGAAACAACAATGACTAGAGGACGGACCCTTGGAAAAAATAGAAATAAATTAACGAACGGGCTTGGCATACCCTGAAACACAGATTTCCCCAGCATATCCGTGACGTGGGTGTTTCCTTCAGGAGCTTGTACCATCTCCTGGGCTCCACGTCCGTTAGAGACCATCTGGGTTTTTTGCTGGAAGCTGCAGCAATAGCATGTGTTACCTCTGGGACAGCTTTCTGCCCCTTCCATGGCGCAGGTTTTTTTTGCAGGAAAGAGATTGAAGGTGGGATGCTTTCATGGAGTAATTTCCAGATTATGTGCGGTTTTTTGCTATGTGGTAGATTGAGTTTTGAGGTTTTCAGAACACTGTCCGCTGTGTTGCTGGAGTCTGATGGTAGTAACAACTTTGTTTACAGAGAAACTGTTTCTGTTGTTAAAAGCAACTGAGCTTTAAAAAAGTATCCTGAGCAAAGGTGAAATTTCAGTCTGCAATTGAATACAAATAGTTTTGTGTTGGTAGAATACAAAAAAAAAAAGTTTTGAGACAATTTAAACTTAACCTTATCTTAAAAATACGATGCAGCTTCTTTCTGTGGTGTTCCTATTAAGGCTGATATTGCTTGGCTGCACGAGGTAATGCTGGTGTGCAGTGGTCAACGGGATTTTTTTCAGTTCAAATTGAGATTCACCAAATGCTTTCATTTATCCAAATAATTTTTTTAAAAGGATCACTTTCGCATCCGTCCTTTTAGAGATTAAAGCGTTTTAGCTTAGCTGGCTGAAAAGCACTGAAGCCTGTTTCTGGAAAATCCTTCAGTAATACACTACAGTGCCTCTTAAGCATTTGAAAACACACACAGGAGTTAGTTAGAAAATTGAATCTGTCTTCAAAGGCACTGAAAATACATGCAAGAGTAGTCCTCCAGTGTAGTAGTAGTATGTATTGGTGTCTTTAATGCCTGAAAGACTTTTCTGGATAAATAAGTTAGAGCAAATGTTTTGCTTAAATAATTCACATGTGGACAACAGTGTTTCTTCCTGGTTGGGCATAAACTCTGCTGGCTTCAGGGGTCAACATTTTGCAGTTCATCATGACGGTAAATCGGCTTTTTGGAATTTTTATTTTGTAATTTTGTAATTTGTAATCTATTGGTATTTTCAGTGTAGTTTTAGGCACCAAGATATCGTCTAACTTTTGTTCTAGAAATTCAGATACGTTTTCCAGTAAGTAAGGAAGAACAGAATACTTTAAGAAAAAAAAAACAACAAAATAACAACATAGTACCGTTGCATATTTGGAAATACAGGTATTTGTCTTTATGTTTTAGCACAAGCGCAGCAGCATCTATAGGGCTAGTAAAGCAAGGACATGGCTGTGCACATAGCAGGGATAAATGGTGAGATGTCACCGATGCTGTGACACCGGTGCAGTCACCCAGCAGCCAGCTCAGCCCCGCTGCTGCGGCACTGCTTCGGTGGAAGAGAAGGTGTTTGACGGAATTAATTCTGGCCTTTCTTTCGCTGTTGTATGAAGCAGAGGTGCCACGTACGTGTGTACAAGGTGGGCACAAGCCCTAAGAGTTCTGCAAAAGGTTTTCTAATTCTGGGCCATTCGAAGTTTTATCAAGACACGGCTCTCAAGTAGGGGGGGTTAGATGTCCTTGGAATGTCTTTCTGAATCTTGTGCCCCCAAAGTGGTTTGATTACAAAATCTGTTGTCTGCCATTAGATAGTAAACAGCTTATGGTTTTCCTACACTTTGTTTTTAGCAGCTCTGTGAAAAGAAAATGTCGGTGGGTGGGAAATTCGAGGCACAGACTGCTGCGCCCACTCTCCTGCCTGCTCCTAGGAGGTAACCCTGCCCCGAGGCACAGAAACATGGCGCTGGCAACCTGCTTGAGCTGGCCGGCTTGTGAAATGAGAACGCTCCAACAGGTGCCCTGGCAGGTGACAAAGTTCAGTACACTGTTATTGGGCCAATTGTTCTGTTTTGGCCTTTCCGTAAATAAAAACAGTAACAGATACATTTCTCATTCAGTTCCACTTGAGCCAACGTAAACATTCGTCATTTTAGGAAACGCTATGGTACAGCGTAGTCAATTGCTGCATCAGGATAGTGGGGAATTGAATCGAGATGCGATTTATTCCTAAGGACCTGCCATTCCAAAAGGCTGGGAGACAGAAGACGTGGCCTGCTTTAGCTCCAAGATAAGGCTTATTTTTTGTTCCAGTCCATGCTGCCGTGACACGTTAGTGCACGGAACGGGAAGAAATAGTAGTCGGCTTCTACTTGTCCCTCGGCGATCCCTTGCACAGAGAGAGAAAGATCATTTTCAGACATCTTGTAGCAGCTTAAGGCAGTAGGTAGGTGCTTTAGAAACACTCTTTGTTTAGCTGCGTGACCAAAAGGAGCCTGTCAGGCAGACTCTTATGTATGATTTGTGCGTCGTACGGACACTTACTTCTGATACAAGAGAATTCCAGCAGTTAGAGTAGGGCAAATACACAAGTTTATATGGAAAATAAGGTGTGGGAAGGCTACTGATAAATGTTCGTCAACTTGAAAGTCTAGTATTTTAAATCTCTTCTGTCAGTATTAACAGATCTATTGCCGTGCATAATGAGCTGTATTTGCTGAGCAATAATTATCCTTTAACTGGCAAAGTCAGAAGCAAGAAATAATGCTAGATTAACCCGTGCTTTAATCGGTGACAATATTTGTCTGTATTAAAGACTCAACGGTGTGGGGGCAGGAATTGTGTTTCTTGTGATCCATCTTTTATCTTACTGCACCGTCACTGCTGTTGAAGTGCAGCAGTGTGGACTGTATTTGCAGACATTTTTAACTTCCAGCATTTTCCCAGATTTTGGGTACTTCTTCTTTTACCCACACTGTTTAGACAGTCTGGTTTTGGTAAAATCTAACTATTTGAAGTAGTTTTAATTTAGTTCCTAGCTGATGTATTATTTTTTCCTGTGGATTATTACAGTTTTTAACTCAAAGGCTTGCGTTGTGGCAGAAGAAAATACTTCAACAAACTGTGAACTGAAAGTTAGGGGCAGTCATCCCTTAAGTCATATACTACGCTTTCTTTTTCTTGAATTTTTGTTTAATATATTGAGCTTCTAGGTAGGTGGTGTCTCTTCATTCTCTTTTTTACTGCTGGAGCTGGACTTCTTTGAAGCAGGAGCGACAGGTGCCGTTGCCCATTGCGTCCCTCCCCTTACCAGCCAGACTTCCACTGAAGATTTGGGGTGGAATGGAAGTACACAACAAATGAAACCATCTGCCGCCCCAGCAAACAAGGCAGGGGCCCACCGTTCGGCACAATGAGGGTGCCCAAAGAGTCAGTCTGCGGACAAAGTTCCTGCTGGGTTCCTTTTAAGGAGGTTAGGCAGAACCTGAGCACCTTCCACAAACCCCGTCACGTACATTTTTGTGTCTGCAAATCCCACCCATGAGAGATCAAAGAACCTTTTAATTTGTCTTTAATCGCTCGTTGAAAAACCATCTACCATATCATGCAGCAGCTATTGTGTAGAACACCAGAAAAGTGAGGTTTTATCGTCTAAAGCTAGCTTCATCCCTTTCAGATGCTAATTAAGACAATAGAGAAAACACACACCGGCTCATTTCTGTCACTTGGTCTTTTCTGTTGCAATTAAAAATTGAACGTGAATTCATAGACACAGGTTATTTAACATGTAAAAGGTAATTTTTAATGGCATTTTTGTGTGTGCTAACAGGAATTCTGAAGCACCTTGAGAAATGTTTGTAATAGATAATTGTCTATGAATTTAATTAAGAGTCTAGGTTCGTCCAATTTGTAATTAGCTATCTACAAGGAAGCGTGAAATTATGGATAAAACTATGTTGGTTTTTTTTAAGGAAACATAATTCATGTAAAAACACAGGATTTTTCAACAAAGCTGCATGTAATTGAAAAGATGTGGGCATCTGCCAGTCAAGCAGATGTCACCCAGTAAATGCCATTAAGGGCTCTGCTCTGCGTGCGGGGGTCGTGGGCTTGGCGTCTGTGCGAATGGCATCTGTCAGCCTTGGGAGAGTGCTACACATATTCATTAAGGAAGTACTAATTCATGAAAACTGGCTTGTTTGGGGGGGCTGGTGAAAAACGACATAGATGTTAAATAAGGTTTAAAATGTCAAGCCACGGTTTCATTTGTAATTACATATAGCTTATTAAAAGAACCCAATGTGGGCAGAGTTTACTGTGTGGGTACACACCACCTCTTATAACTCAGAGTTAAACTGCTGGTGCCTTAGGGTCGTCGTTGATTCGTGAAAGAAGAGATGAGGTCTGCATGGAGCTGGTGGTCTCCTCGCCCCTTGGTGCATAAGCACTGTCGCCTGGAGGCTTTCTGTACCCCTGACGATACGCAGACTGCATTTCTTGGAGTAATCCTTCTGGAGGTCCCCGCTTCATCGGTTTAAAACACGTTTGTTCTGTGTACTGCTGTTGTGACTTCAGTGCCTTATCACCTCCTCTGACTTGTTTTCCTTCTCAAAAATATCAGGTGTAGTCTCAGCACCAAGTAAGTCTATGTTGGACTTCAAAGAGGAGAAAGTATTTTCTCTGTGTTGAAATCCCAGGACTAGCTACCAGCACCTAGTAGCCTGATAAGCTGCTGAGCAGAAATTGTTGACCAGCCAAGCGTTTGTGGTAGCGCGGCTGTGGTCTGTTCCAGCCTGTGTGGTGTGCCAGGAGGACTTGATAAGTATTCACCGTAAGAACCCCCATCCTCGGCCTTCCTGCCCAAGAAAAGTCTTGTGTGGTCACCTGGACGTAGCGAGTAGCTGTTGCATCTCATCTGCCCTAACATTCCCCTTTCTCGCATGACTCAACGTGCTCTGTGGAAGCTCTGGTTCTCTCCCCAGAAAAATCTTCCTGGCCGTCTCTTTTCATGCGGTGTGATGAGCTGCGCTGCTCAAAGCGAGCAGGAGGTAGGCGTAACGGTGTGAGGCGGGCAGGAGGACTGTCCTGGGCTTTGCCGCCCGTGCGCCCTGTGCCTGTGGCCAGCCTCTCCTCTCCCCTTCTCCAGCCCCCTGGGCCTGAGCCATCGCTGTAGCAGTAACCTCTCTCCTTTGCTCCAGGTGGACTTTCTTTGTGGCACGTGCTTTGTAGCGTTTGAAGCGTTGCTGTCTGCTGAAGGAAGCTGTGCCGGTGCCCCTGGTCTGGTTGCCCCCTTCTAGTCAGCCCCCAGCAGGAGCCCCCTGCAAAGGCCGCGTGGCTCACTGATGCGCTCCGGTCCCGCAGCTGCCCAGATCCCTCCCGTGCTACGGGAGAAATGCTGCGATGTGACGGCTTGCTTAAACGCAGGTGTGAAACGTGAGATGTAGTCGCAACCACGTTATTTCCTTATGCGTGGTCTCTTCCAGTGCTGGAAGAGTAAACTTTTCACACGCTTAGTTTTGGTTATTTTTTCCATCAGTGGCAGATCAGTTTCCCTCCTCCTCAGTAATTTTTTGAAGGCATTTTTAGCTGTGCGTAACTCCTCAGTTATGTGCAGACCACCCCCCTTCACGCAAGTTTTGCAGGACCTGATGGTAGTAGGAAGAACATAAATTATGGAGGGTTTTGACTGAGGTCAATATTAAGTGGATAAGGGAGCTGTTATCACAATTTCAGATTGTGAATCTTCCCTGAGGGAGACAGGAGCAATGAAAAGCAAAAGCTGTGCGAGGTACCAGGCTGATATTTAGAACAGTAAACAGTGGGTACCAATCTGCACCTGTAGGCTCCCGACTTTGGTGTTCTGAATTCCCTTCCGCACCCCTTTCCAGTGACTGAAGCGGATTAGGGTCCAGCGTTGGCCTTCAGGCACCTAAAGCGCCCGGCGTGAATTCCCCCAGGCTGTCTTGCCCTGTGGCTGGGGTTTGAAGGGCAGGAGAATCCCGTGTGGAAATCTTGCATCGTTTAACAAGTGAAGTATTGCAACTGCTTGAACTATCGGCGTTGGAACGCGTCTTCTTGTAGTTGGTTACAAAAAGAGAATCTGTGTCCGTTCCCTTGTAAGAATTTAGACTTTACTCTGTGACGTGTGTGTGTGTCCATATATGTGTACGTGCATTGTCTTAAGAAACCAGCTGGACCCTTTCCATGGGTAACTGTGTGGTTTAGACTTAGGATTAGTCACAGCCGAGATAGACAACGTTATTCTTAAAATGAAGTAGGCCTATCGCTACATTTTAAAAATAGTATTTCCCTAGCTTGCGTTGCAGTTTTTCTGCGTGAGTTGATGAAAGGAGCTTGATAATTCTGAAGACTCCTTCCTGTAGGCGCTGCCTGATCTCGTTTTATTCTGAACAAAAGTATTTTTCATGAAGACCAAGGTCAGGTGTGAAACTTTATGGCAGTTTTTTGTAGCATGTTTTAATAGCAGCTGGCTTTGTGGCATTTTATAACATTTTTCTATACCTCCTTCTGGATAGTCAGGTTTTCAAACTAGCAGTTCCCTACGTAGGGTGTGTAAAACCTGATGAAAGTTTTTTTAAAAAAAAAAAAAAAAAGCAGTTCCTTTACTGTATTGGAAATTGCTTGTTTTCACATTTCAGCTGTAGTCTGGACAGCTGTGACTGTCCAAAAATAAAATACGATGTAAACATACTGAACTGTGTTAAAAGATTATAATTTCAATAGTACTTTTTATATGCAAACACTTGACTTTTACCTACTTACGCAAGAGAGAAGATTGTTAAAAAGTTCATACACTTAATTCTTTTACTCGTCTTTGCACTTTGATAAATAAATAGATGATCTAAGATTGAATAGGCCAATTGCAGCATATAATAGCTATTCAGAGGCAATTAAACTGCCTTTTTTCATGCCGGCATGCGAGCGTGCCCTTTCACAACCTTCAACTTGATTTGTGGTGATTCAAAATTAACTTAAAAGTCTTGTTTGCTGACAGCTTAAAGCTTAATTGACTGAAAGCCAAATAGAGCGTGTTCTGTATTCAGCGCTGGAGCCCTCGATAAAGCCGTGTGTAAATCGCACGTGCTGAAAGGCAGCGCTGCGTCCCTCCCTGCCTGTACCCGGGTGGGAGCCGCTCTGCGCGGTTGGGGGTCACACCGGCCCGCTGGCCCCGGGGCTCCCCGGCCGTGGCGGAGGGCTTTCAGCCTTCGCAGAGCCCACGCGGTTCTGGTGCTGCCCAGGGGCTTCCTCCCTCCCCGTGCCCCCTCTCGCTCCTGCGCAAACCTGCGCCTGCCTTTCGAGGACATGCTTGGTTTTCCAGTGTTCAGCTGTATTAGGTCATAGTGAATCAGAAAATGAGAATAAAGTCTTGTTGGTTTCCCTGTTTGATTAAAACGATCCCGCTGAAAGGTAGAGTCTGGTCTACTATAGTTTGAATAACAATTTTATGACTATTAAAGAGTATTAGTCTACTCTCTTTGTTGCTAAACAAGCAACAAATAAATACTAAAACGCGTTTCACAGTATCCATGCAATTCCTTTGTGTCTGTAGGCACAGGGAGGGGATCTGAAACGTGTTTGTGTACCCATGCTGTCGTAGCAGGACGTACCCAGAGGCTGCGTGGCAGGGCTCTCAGACGGTGCCGACAAGGACCTCCTGACGCGTTTCTTCGTGGGCTAAGTTCGGGGGCAAAAGATTCCCGATGAAACATAACCCTCATCTCGCTCCAAGTCCTCTTGGTTGTGCTGCTAAAAGCTTTCCCTTTTCCCCGACTATTTCTGTGCAGAAAAGCTCGTTTTGTTGCGGGCCGCTGCCCGCCGTGCTTCTGCCGCAGCTCCCCGAGCACGGGCTTGGCGCCTTTGCGGCTCGAGGTTCCCCCCGCCCCTGCCAGCGATGGCTGATGCGAAGCAATGCAAATCAATTTTTGGTGGTGGTTTTTTGTGTTACAGAATGTGCTTAAGGATACATTAAATCATTTCAAATGAAATGATGTCTTCAAGCAGCGGGAATGTGTTTTAGTCTGTCAAAATCGGAAAGGTCTTAAAAATGCCTTAAATTGTAAGGTAGGATACGATAGGTAAGTCAGAGAAATATAATGGCACCGCATGTGTTTTCTCGTGTAAATTCTTAAAGTTCCGTTCACATGCAAGTCAAATTTTAATACGTAAAAATTAGAGACTGCGCCTTCCGATGTTGCTCTGCTTCTTATTGATTTCTTGGCAAATCATAGCTATCTAATTTCTTCTGCCTTCCTATTGATTTCCGATAGGAACAGCGTCTGTTTGTAAAGCATCAAAGAAGTTGCCATTCGGTTTCAAAATAACTGTAACGTAAAATAATTTTACTCTTACGTTGCTTTCAATAAAATAACAATCATACTTCGGAATGTGAAGTGCAGATTTGTACCGGTTTTATTGAAGTCTTACCTATATCTAGAGAGATCTGGAACTCAGCAATAGATTTGTCTCGTGTTAACGGCTTATGAAACGCTGTTGCAAAAGAAAATCTTGTGCTTAAATTTATCTGGCTTTAGTGACGTGCAGACTAGTTACGTCTAATACAAATGTTAATAACGCAGCCTTTCACTGTTCTGTAATACTTGGTTTCCCCGATGGAACTACAAATCGTGTATAACTTAATGGGAGAGTTACTGAGATGCCCAGAGTCGTCGTACATCTGGGAAGCCGTAAGACAGCCATCGCGCTGCATTTTCATAAGGCTGCTGGGCTCGTGTAGAAAATGTGCTTTTCTGCATAGAGCAAGTCCTGTTCGCAGCCACTGTTCTGATCGGTTGCAGTTTGCTGGAATTTTCTCTTCTGCTGTGCCATTCCTTCTGTGACGGAATATTTCACTGTGCTGCAGCTGTAGGAACACAAAATGGGTGAGGATGCTGCTTCCTCGCAGAGCCGAGAGCAGGGAAATAGGCAAAGACAAAATGGATTCTCTGCTGCTTAGATGGGGGATATCGGGCACGCGTTGTTCAGTGTGGCTTGCTGTTTTTAAAGCACCGCGTTCACGCGTCGGAACTTCCCTTATTAGAAGTGACGTTCAAGTGGTTATGATCAAAATTTTGAAAAGGTGTGATGAGCGTTTAGAATGCTTTTATTTATGACTCATTGACGTAGACAGCAATGAAGGGAAATACAGATTGCTGGAAACTGCAGCACAAAACTGCGTCTAAAGACTGAAGCAGCAAGGTTAGGGGACCGTTAATGCTCACTTAGCTGACGCCTGTGTGTTTCGGAAGTGGCATGAAGCAAGCAAATGTTGCTGTGGTAAAAGGTATTCTCAAGTTCTTAAGTACTTCGGGCCGTATGGCTTACAACGGAATTAGTTTAAGGTGACGATTGCTCAGTCTAGCTTGTTGGTGAAAATGCATGCATCCTGAAGGGAAGAGCTGACGTGCGTGCTTGCTCCGAAAATGGACAGGCGTTTCCCACGCGGCATTCACAGAGCGTGGATGGAGAAAGGATCGTTTGTTGCTAAGAGAAAACAGGCTAACCTCTGTGCCTGCGTATTCCAAAGTGAAATTTATTGTTGCTTTACTTGCTTCAGGCATTGGGTAACTATTAAATGCTTTGGGGGGTTTATTAGTGCCTTACAGACGGACAGGACTGACAGCAGCCGCTTCGGCATTTGCAGTCACCCAGATGAAATGGGTTTGCTGCTAGTTTCGTGTAGCCGCGTTGTAAAGTCATAGTTGGCACTCAGGTCAGTGTGTCCTACTGCCAGAAAAGTTGCAGTGAGGCCGGATAAGAATCTATAACTGTATGAAAGTCATGAACACGTGTCGTGTATCGCTAGCTTTAACCTGCATGCATGAAGCAGCCTGGGATCGAGGCAGTGCTTTTTCCAAGGTATGGAACGTTTTTGGTAAATCCCGAGTGCACGGGTAGGCACAAAGAGAGCCTACTGCACGCTTGTCTTTCTCCTCGTCGCAAAATAAAGCCGAGTAGTTTAGACGCTCATTTGTAAAATTTTGAGGGCGTGCTTGGCATGCGAAGCGGGCCCGGCGGGTGGAAGGGGTGAGCAGCGTGTGCGGCGGAGCTGCTGTGCCCAGGGGTGCCGGACCGAGGCAGCGCGTTGTTCCGTTCGAGAGCGGCGCAGCCCTCCCGAAGCGCTAATGAGCACGGGGGCTGTGCTAATGCCCGGTGGATACCCAACGAGTTCAGGCGTTGGGCTTTTTAGGAACAATGAATGATGGCTAATGATTATTTAATGACAGATCTCTGGGCTGAAAGGCACTTAGCACTCAGTGTGTACTGCGAAGCCTGTTTCTCAGAGCTTCCGACAGGTTTATTTGGTCTCACCTTGAGTAGAGCAGTGCTGTATTGATTTCATTGGTGTGGATTTAAACACACTATTGGCTTAAAATAGCACCACCTATGCAGAGGGAAATCAGTGTCTTAACCCTTAAGGCTGCCAGTAGCTACTATGTAATGCTTTGATTGTAGGCTAACGGGTTCCTGACAGGTCTCGTTATCCTGAAACTACCATTTTTAATTACCAGATACATTGCTGCTCTTCAGTAGCGCGTGTTTCATAGCGCGGGGCAGACAAGCCGTGGGGGTTTACCGCTGGGTTCTGAGCTCCGCAGGTGGCTGACCCTGTTTGCGGGTTGGGTCTTAAAGGAAAGACTGAACCAAGGTGAACTTTTTTGGTAAATTTTTTGGTGGCTGCAATTGTCTTTTCTACAAATAATGTTCCGTACTTACCGAATAAATGTTATTCACTATGAGAGGTTTTATAATTCTCCTCTCTTCTGAAGTTGTTGCAGCTGCTACCTGTGTAAAGCCGTATTACTGGCGTCGCACAGGGAGTATATTGTCAAGAAGCAAACGAGAAAATGTCCTCCCTTTAATGTAATACAAAGCTCTGACTTACTGGTATTAGTTGTTACACTTGTCTGTTGTAAGATGTCCTATGAAATATTAGAAAAATAGGAGTTAAGCGTTTTTTTCCCGTTTTTACAGTAGTAACAAAGCTCCGTTATTTCAGATACCTTGCTGCAGACATGAGAAGAAAATAGCAAGACAGGCATTGTCAAATAGATCAGCTCAGTGTGCCAGTAGGGGGGAGAGCTTGCGGGAGGAAAACACAAAAAAAAAACCCAAACGGCTTTTGGTTTTATTCCAGAGCCGTTGTTTTGCTCATCCGTACCTAAATTTAATTTCAAGTGGTTTATCAAGTCCTCTTTCACTGTCTAAACACATACCTATCTCTTTTTAAAATGCACATACCTTATCCGTGAGAACAATAGAAATGTGCAGGAAATCTTCATAAAATGTATTTGGTTTTACTTATGTAGCTCCCTTCCCTGTCTAATAGGTTTTTTAGCAGATGTCTTTGTAAAATACAGCAAGAGACTTGATTTAAAAATACTAATAGCTATGGCACTAAAATGCCTGTATTTCTTTTCTCGAGTAAATTTTAATGAAACAGTGTGCATTTCAACTATATATGGATAATGCTGCGGTGTCGTTTGGTCTTAATCTTTTATAGTTCTCGTCTCGATTATAAGAATAGTAAAAAGATTGATTATAAAATGCGTTGTGTCTTAATGAGCGAGCTACTGTTTGAATTGGTTTTGGATTCTCCCTCTCATATGTGCTTCCTGGAACAGCCCGATGTGAAGTGGCGCGAAAACGGCAAAAATGAAAATGATAAAAAATGCTTGATAACCACAGAAGCGAAGTACGAGGTTTCAGAGTCAGCGGTCACGGACGGTCTCTGTAAGCCCTGTATTGCCAGATTCCTGTGGTGTGCCCAGCTGACATCCATTGACTGTCCTGGTGGCAGTCGGGCTGGAGAATAGGGGGTTTTTTAATGTGGGAGGGGGGAAAAAAAATTAGTTTCGCAAAATAAGTGAGCTTTCAGTCTGCACCCATGTAAATCTCGTACATATATTGAAGGGGGTGAGGAAAGGCTGGGAGAGCTGGGTCTGTTCAGCCTGGAAAAGAGAAGGCTGAGAGGAGATCTGATCAATGCTCACAAGTATCTAAAGGGTGGGTGTCAAGAGGACGGGGTCAGACTCTTCTCAGTGGTGCCC
>VZSC01010463.1:0-28581 GCA_013398225.1 Steatornis caripensis | reverse complement strand
TGATTCTGTGACACTGGAATTTCTCCAGTTGGTAAGAGGTAAGCGTCGCAACTTGAAGAACTTGTGAATTTTCCATATTTGCAGATGTTTCTTCACTTTCGAAGAACAAAAGTCTGAAAATTGAGGTACGTCGCTCCAAAGATAAAGCTTTCTGTGTCTGCCTTTTTCTTGTAAGTGGCGGGGGAATGAGTGCTAAATTACGTCTTGGCAAAGAGAGCTTTACCTTGGCACGCACCTGGCAGCACACGGTGACGTGTTTCGCCTGGGTGTGTGTCCTTTCACGGTTTTGTTTTACTCGTTATTTAATCAGAAGAGGTCTNACGTCGCTCCAAAGATAAAGCTTTCTGTGTCTGCCTTTTTCTTGTAAGTGGCGGGGGAATGAGTGCTAAATTACGTCTTGGCAAAGAGAGCTTTACCTTGGCACGCACCTGGCAGCACACGGTGACGTGTTTCGCCTGGGTGTGTGTCCTTTCACGGTTTTGCTTTACTCATTATTTAATCAGAAGAGGTCTTTCTGTGGTATTCAGCGCTATCTTTAGTGCAAGTGTTCCAAGCGCAGCTAGTGACTGAGGAGGTAAGGGCGCACGCTGTGAGAATTTCCTGGCCTGGCGAGGGGCAGGCAGGGCTCGTGGGGAGAGATTCCCCAGCTCCCCGTTGGCGCTAGCACTTCCAGGCAGGGCCCTCAGCTCCCGAGCCGAGGCTGTGCGCAGTGGGAAAGCGTCAAGGGAAAGGTCGCCTTACGCACGGAGTTATTCTTCCTTCTGTTGGACCAGTTTCTCTCATGTGTACTGCATGTACACTCGGAGAGGAGGAACAACTAATATTTAAGAAAATGTAACTTGAATTACCAGAAGTGTACTTACCAAAGACCACTTGTACGCGAAAGACCTGCGCCCGAAATCCACGCTGTCTTTTGGGGGGGTTTCGGGGGGGGTGGTGTAGCGGTTTGGTTGTTCTTGCTGTTGCTGTGGTGGGAAGGTGCTTAGTTGTGTTACAGAACAAGGTGGTTATTCCGGGCTCGGCCATACTGTTGCGATAAGAAGAGACTTGTATGGAGTCAGTTAATATTTTTTAGTAATGTGTTGAGAGTGAGCGGTGAGGGACGCGGTCAGGTGCGGTGGGTCCGAGCCCGCTGGGCATGGCAGGGGGCTGCCGGAGCATCCCTCGCCCTTTGGGCGCTGGCGCTCCACGGACCCTGCTCTGCTGTGCCGGCGGAGGGAGCTGTGTGTGCAGGAACGGCGGCCGTCGCGAGCAATCAAATACTTCTAATAAGGTGAGGTTGGTAACCAGTAATCGCGGCTCTCCTAGTGTCGGACCACATCGGTCCTTTCCTATCTCTCTGCTTTTCCCTCCTGGTCACTTCCTGTTGTTGTTATTTCTTTATAATATTTTTCAGTTCTGATTTATTGTGAACTCTGGCTTCGTAAGCTTTTGGGAGGTGCTGAAATCACTGTCGGTATTGTTCTGTACATAACCTTAAAAACTAGAGATGTAGGCAGACCCGTAGCGTGGCTTTGACTGGTGTAAGAGCCCTGAATGGTTAAAGGTAAGGATGAACGTCTCTCACAAACACCTTTACTGTATGGCTTTCTTAAAGTTTTTTGCTATTTCCTTTTTAGGTCCCAAGCAGAGCATTATGTAAATGTATTTACTGTAAGAAAACAGTACAGTTGACATATTCTAAATTATTGACAGCCGAAGCAGGTGTAAGCAAAATTGCATTTCCCCTCCACAGCTCTCGTGCGTTCTTTTTTAATATCCCATGGAGCACAGAGAAACTGCTGCAGTTCCAAATGTGAACAGTTTCAGTGGTTGCTGCCATCGAGTTCTGTCTCTGCCACGTTTTGGGGTGTGTGCGCTCCCTCCCTGGCACCTGACGGAAGGGCTGTGAGGATGGCTTGAATTCAACTAACTCTGCATTTTTTTCAGGCGTGAAAGAGAGAGAGGAAAAGGAAGGAAGAATAGGAATCCTTATCCCAACCTGCCCAGTTACAAACCTCCCCTTCGTAAATAAACAGAAAACCTGACAAGAGAAATGCGGAGAGAGGGACCTGGCAGGCGGGAGGGAACAGTGAGATGCTTTTCCTGGAGTTCGGTTAGCAAGTTTTTGTCTAGAGACAGTGACTTCTGACCGTGGTCGTTCAGCGCCAGGAAGTATGAGCCGCGATAAAAATCGGGAGGGCTTTGGTTGTCGGATTTCTTTGTACCTGTANGAACAGTGAGATGCTTTTCCTGGAGTTCGGTTAGCAAGTTTTTGTCTAGAGACAGTGACTTCTGACCGTGGTCGTTCAGCGCCAGGAAGTATGAGCCGCGATAAAAATCGGGAGGGCTTTGGTTGTCGGTTTTCTTTGTACCTGTGAAATACCAGGCTGGGATGCAAGGTCTGGGTTCTCTTCCACATTTGGTACAAAGTACATTTGTGGTCTTGAGCAAATTATTTTATTCATTTCAAATATATTACCCATTTTCAAAATACTGTGTATTTTAATGGGCTTACTGCTGCCGAAAGCCCGCGGACCCTCGCCGTGGCGTAGCTGGTGCTGTGCATCTGTGCCGTATTTGAGCTCAGCTGAGGATTCCCCCTCGGCTGTCGGGGCGTATGGCGATGGAAACGGGGCTGCTGCCACATCTTTCCTAGGTTTCTGCGCTTTAAAGGCTTTTATGCACATTAAACATTGTGACTGAATCTCAGTGATTGTGCTTACGCTTACATTACGGGGCGTAATTACAGCGCCGCAGCTGGCGGTGGTGTGTTGCCGTTCACCGTGCTGCGACTGGGCAGCTCTCTGTGACGGCGGCCGTCGGACGGGGCACGGCCGGGCGCCTTTTTGGTGGGCTGGGGCTGCCGGAGGCCACCCTTCTGTGCTCAAACCACCGCGGCAGGCTCAGGCGGTGTGTTTGATCGTAATGAACGGGGCTGGCAACTACTTCTGTGAGGCCGTAATACCTAATACAGTACGGGGGTACCATCGGTGTGCGCCTAATAGCAGATATAAAGTGTCTGCTAGCAGTCCATCTCTCATAAAACCGCCTTCAGCCTTAATTCAAATCCATTGATTCCTATTCCAGTTAAACCTGGAGAACTTAATTTGTCTATTAATCCTTTTATTGTAAGCTAGGATAAAATTAATTTTACCCAAGAACTGTGCAAAGCCAATTAACGTGATCTTTAGAGTTATTTAGTAAAGTGCTTCAAACTGTTAAATTTATCCTGACCTCATGGCTGCACTCTCTGACTGCTGTTTAAATGAAGTAATCAATATCTCTCAGCCTTTTAAACAATTTAAACTTCTGAAATATTTTATCTGTATTTTAAACACTTCATAAATACGCTTCGTGCCGTCTGTAAAGCTGTCTCCTCTAAGGCAGCTGTGGATGTTTAATTCGCAAAAACTGAGATCTTTTGAAACAGTTGATACGGTCATTTTGCGTAAAGAAAACCCAGCTGGGTAAATGCACGGTCGCGATGGGTTTCTCTTCTGGCGTGTGGATCTGGAAGCGTGCTATTTTTACAACTCAGATGTAGAACGCTTTTGTCCTCTCGCCAGTGTAGCTTCTGTTTTCCACATAGAGCTATTTGAGGTTATTAATTTTCTTCCTGTGATAGGGTGATCAACCGTCCTGTCAAGAAAATGGATCTCTGTGTCACCCTTTAGCATGATTAAATGGAGGCATGTCGCTGTGAGAAAATACCAAATTTTCGTGAGACAAATGAAACTGTAGGAAGGACTACCTTTACAGACATTATTTCATTTTACAATCTCCTGAATGACTGTCAGTTTGTTTGCAGGAAATCATTACAATTAATTGTGTGTTCCCGCTAGTAATTAAAAAAAAAAAAAAGTAAAGGCAAAAGTATTTAAGGGTGTTTTTCCCCTCTCATCAAGAGGTTTTGGAGAGGGATGTTGCTGAGGGGAGGGTTGGGAGCTCGTTGTTTTGGGCAGGGGTGGTTTGGGTTTTTTTTTAAGTTTCTCGGATTTGTTTTTTGAGGTAGGAAGTCCTACGCTGCAGCGGCGAGCAGGCTAAAGGCTATCACACACCAGATTGTGAATGAAACACTCTGAGACTATTTGCCACCCCGTTCTGGTCAGAAGGTATTGTGTGGTTAACAAAGAGTTATCTCCTCGACATCTGGGTGCCTGCTGGAGTCACAGGGACAGCAGTAGGAATCGGCTTCGCGGCGAGGCCGCACCGCGTACCGTGCCGCTGCGGGCCGCGAGTTTTCCTGCTGGATCCCGTATCGGTTGCAGAGCGAACGTGTCGCCGCTCCTGTCAGTCCATGGGATGACAGAGGCGCGGGCTGAGACGCAGCTCGTGGATGCCCACTCGTTTGGTGTTTGCTGATGGAAGTTGAAACGGGAAAGTTCTGTGGAAGCAGGCGTGTGATTTAAAGGATGCGCTGAAGCCCGTCCTTCGGGATGTGATGAAGGGTTAACTTCATATTGCTGTAATCAAATGAAAGGCGGGCGGGGGGAGGGCGCAGCACCGAGTGCCCCCGCGGTTTAATTTCCTACTGGAAGCAGCACATGTGTTTGCCCTTCCTTTCTTCCTCGCCTGGGAGCCGTGGCCGGCGCGGGCGGCGCGGCCGGGGTCAGCGCCTCGCCTATTGATCAGCATCCCGCGGTCCCCTGCTCCAGCATCTGCTCCGCTGCCTGCTCCCCGCGCCTGCTGCAGCACATTAGAATAGAAATCCATAACCAGAGCTGTGCTCATCCAAGCAGGGGAAGAAACTAAATTAAACGGTATAAAACAATCTTGGATCAGGAGTTTGTGCCAATTCATCTTGATCTGAGATGTCACACCGGGCTCTGTCTGAGCACCTGGGCCGGAGGGAGCCGCCATCAGTCATCGCAGCGGTGCCCTTCGGCGGGGGGCACCCCCGGAAACGCGGCGTGCTGGGCCGTGGCGCGTGCGCCACTGTGCCCCCGCTTGCGGCCCTTGTGCCGCCGGGGTGCCGGGGAAGGGAGGCTGCGGCGTGGCGTGAGGCGTAACGTGCAGGGCACCGCGTGCAAGCGTTAATGAGAAAGCGGTGTCTGCAGATGGCGGGAGTGGGACGAGCGATTGCTAAGCGATTAAACTGTTACGGTTTCCGCTTTGTCTGTTACAGCCCATTTTCATCCTTCTTCCTCTGAAGGCAGTTACTATTGATTTTTTTTTCTTTCTTTCTTCCCCCCCTCCCCCCCCCCCCCCATTGTTAAGCCTTCCATTGTTTTTCTCTCCCCTTTGGCTGGCACATGGCTGTCACAGCCGCAGCGGGGTTGCCTGAGCAAGGCTGGTCTCCTAGCCCAGGTTCTAAAATCTGCTTAGCTTTCTTGTAGAGAACATTCCCTTTCCTATTGAGCCACGTGAGCGTCATTAGCAGAGAGAGACGTACAGTGCGACTCGCTAATTCACCCTTCGTTAATCCGCAAGCCCGATGAGTCTCTCTCGGTGCCGGGTGGTGCCTTCCAACTTCTCGACAAAGGTCTAAGGAGGATTAAGACTTTGTTATTTTTGTAGAATATAGGGTAGGGCGTTTCGTAGTATGCTGTGGATTGGTCTTACCGGTGCTTTTGTTCCAGTCAATTTCGTGTAAGATTTTGTTTCTTTACTCCAAAAAAGCCAAACTTCATCCGCGTAGTGAAGGCAAAAATCCGTGGCTGTATTAGACCAATGACGTGCATTTCAGTTTTATTTAACACCCATAGTACAGTGAGGCCTTTGCATTGTTAAGAACGTTTGTTAAAATACCAGAACGTAGCATTTTAGTGCATGAAAATACTAGTTTGCGTTAATGGCGTGTACTGCTAGCTACAATTTATTGAGAACCTGAATGTCATGATGAATCCTAACATAAAAAGATGCTTTTATACAATACAAAGTTCTCCGGAAAGTCCATCTTCTTTAAAAAAAAGAATAATCCCAGCCTGTTCCGCAAATTTAAGATTGACGAGAAGCAAACCAAAAATCACCTTTCACAAAAAGCAGACAAACACAGAATTCCGTGGCGCGTTTATCAACTGAACAAATAAAACTCTGAAGTCAGGCAGTCTTCTGGCGGCCCTCTCTTTCTGTGAGATCGTGGCGGTTTCTGAGGCGGGGGCGTCACTGAAGACAGACCTTGCAATAGCTGGTGTTTGGGCTTTTATCGTACATTGTTGTAGGTTCTGAGGAGTAAAATGGAACTGTCTCCAGCAGCCCGAAATCCTGGTCAGGGCAGGAACAGTCCTGATGACGTGATTTAAGTTACATGGAAACCGCCTTTGTTTTCTCCGGGAAACACGATGTTGTTTGGAGTATTAAAGAACAATCCCTGCTTTTGATTTTTCTCACATTTCTTACTTCTGTTCTTAGGTTGTCTGCCTGGTCTCCCACAAATGAAGAAGATATCTACGTCCTATGAAGAGAGACGGAAGCAAGCCACAGCCATCGTCCTGCTGGGGGTGATCGGGGCAGAGTTTGGCGCTGAAATCGAACCTCCAAAACTTCTCACTCGGCCTCGTAGTTCCAGTCAAATTCCCGAGGGATTTGGTTTGACGAGCGGCGGATCAAATTATTCCTTGGCAAGGCACACGTGTGAGTTACCCAGGATACTGTTTCCCCGTGCTCTGGTGGTTTGGGGCAGGGAGAGGCGAGGAAGGGGTGGTGTTAACATTTCGGTACAAACCGTTTCATTTAAAATATCCTTTCACTGGGAAAGATAAAGATTAGAAATTTTGAACATGCAACAAGCAACACCACAATAAGAGGTTGCCAAGAAGTCGTTGCTGATAGAGTGAGTGGAACGGAGCCGTGGAGCTGGTGATGGGGCGTGGGGTTTGCAGTGGTGCTGCTGGGAGGGAGGCACTGCCGCGGGGGAGATCCAGTGCGGCGCTTTCTGGCGTCGGCCAGCACTTCTGCTGAAACTCTGATGCCTTTTTTTCTCCTCCAGTTAAACCCAAATCCTTGCATTTAAGACTGCGTTTCTGTAATTTGTTCCTTTTTTTTTTTTTAAATCCTGATAACACTGCTCAGGCTATAGTAGGGCGAGGGGGAGGAGACTGTCGGTGCTAGTCCTGCCTCTTCCATCGACTAATCTTCATTTTCAGCTCTCGGTAGGTCTTGCTCTTGGTGTAGTTGTTCCCCCTGTAACCAAGCACTGCAAGGTTGCTTACTTCACACACACACACACATTTTGGGGTGTGGATCAGTACGCTATAGAAAAATGTGCCTCGGCAGTGAGGAGAGAGGAGGGCACGGGGGAGCATGAAAGATGTCCGATGTGAAAATCGGACAGATGAGTTTAATAGAAAATGGTGGGGTTCAAGGTGTGCTCTGTAGCGTTACATTCTGGTCCTGTGTCAACATTAGTCCTGCAGTGTTGATGTCATTATCCTCAGTATGGACAGTAAACGTGATCTTATCTAAGATGGTGACATACTTACGCATTGACTACTCAACACTGCAAAATCTAATAGAAGCAAATGCAACTACAGCACCCGGGGTTCATACGATAATTTTGGCCAGGTTCCTGACCATGCTGATATTTGTTTGTTTTATGTGGCATCTGACGAAAGTCCCCTTTGTCACCTCTGTAAGATCTCCCTGAAGCACTGCAGACTCATTGCCGGTATTGCCTGAAAAAACATCCGCCGTGTGGTTAGCTATAAACCGATTCCACTGCAGTGGATTTCTCCTGCTGCACTAGATCAGTCTTCACCTGATGCCCAAGTGCCTTTGAAGGAAGAGTGAAAAAAACAGATAATTGAAAACCAGCGTATTGTCTCAGCCCAAAGCTATTACGGGGGAGGACTGGTAGTAATGACAAAAGCAGGGGGGGGACTGTGCTTCCGTCTGGAGCCCAGTTGCGTGAGCTGTACACGCCTCCTTCCAAAGCGCACCGTTCGGTGCGTCACACCTGACAACGGTTCGGAGGAGCGCTGGTTGTCTTGCAGAGCACTGTTCTGTCCGTGTAGCACAAGGAGTCTTGAAGGCCTTGTCTGCCACAGCGCGGCTGAGGACATCCTCTGTATTGGTTCTGTTTCTCATGTTTCTGCTTGCTTGTACAAGAGAGGAGTCTCGCTCCCAGTGCCTGTATCAGGCTACAAAGACTTCTGGTCAGAAAGGGTCCAAAGTTTATTACAGGTTGGATTTTTTTTTTCTAGTCTTTTTTTACTCCAACTCGTTTTCCTATAAGATGCGCAGATAATGAGTTTCATAATGATGATAGATTTTACTTTTTTTTAATCAAGTGCAGGGGAAGTGCCGCCTTTTTAGTTACATGGAAATATAATACCGTAACAACAACAGGTAAACACAGCTCTGTTGGTGTACTAATCGATCAAACATACTGTAGACCATTCCCTTCTGCCGAGGCCTGTTGGCGTGGGGTGGTTTCAGCGCCGGCTAATAAATTCCCTTAGCATCCCGAAAGGGTGGTGGCGCGCAGCCTGCCCACGGGCACCGCTCCATTGCCCAGGCAGCCCTGAGCCTTGCCCAGAGCTGTGCGGGAGGGTGTGTTCGCTGGCACGCGGCAGCACCGAGCCAGCAGCCGTCTCAACTGAATTGTAGAAGATGGTGTTCAGAAGGTCAGGAACATCGCGGAGCACTGCTGAAGTCACTGGTGTAGGCGCAGCCTCCATCTTCAACGCAGTAGGTGGTCGAAGTTCATCTTCTGTGAAGCGTGGCGCTTCTTCCGCTGAGTTTTGAAAGGCAAGGGAAGGGCTGGTTGAGAGAGCACCAGCACAGCGCAGTGCTCACATCTGAAAAATGTGCGGTCCTGGTTGTGACAGCGTGGAAGCGTAGGGCTGGCTGTGCAGCGCTTCGCAAACCAAGTCATATTTCTGAGAAACCTAGGCAAAGGTCTGTCGTTTTGTTCACCTGCCAACTTCATACAACTCGTTTGTGGATCCACTGCCTTAGTAAGCTGTTTCAATTTGCAAAGGGCTACTCCAGCAGCCCTTTGCAAACTGAAATAAAAAGTCTGCCAGCTCTCTCCTTCTTCTTTCACAGTTTCTTGCAGGTATATGGAACTCTGCTTTAAATACTTGTATTTTTAATTTTTTTTTTAAGCTTGGGTTATTGGGGAGTTATTTTGGGGTCTTTATTTGTTTCCTCCTATGTTCTGCATTATTGCTCGCTTTCAGTTTCTAAGCTATTTCTCTCTTCAAACAGTATCAGGAAATGAAAGGATGGAGAAGACTTTCCCGTGTGCCTGGCTCAGCCAGCGCGAGGGTTGTCGGTCCTCAGTGGACAAAACAGGCTCTTCCCTGCTGTTCTGTTACGCTGCGAGGCTGAGTCACACTTCTTATCTTTCCAGACTGATACCTGGGCACAGGGTCAAAAAGTAAGCTTTGTCTGTCTCGTAGAGTTCTCTAAAATAAGAGGATGCTGACGTCTTTATTAGACTGTAAGCCTCGCAGCGTTGTTTGGAAGCTGCTGGTGAAGCAGAGATCAGCTCTGTCTTCTCCAGTTTTCCAGTGGCACGCTCCCCAAGTGAAGTCAGCTTCATTTACGCTTCGCTTCCAAAAGGCTATCGAGCTTAACATTGTCCAATCTCCCGTGGAAAAGAAGTCGGATCGTTTCAATCGACAGTGCCTTGCCTTTGCCTTTCTCACAGTTTGTACCGGCCTGATGTGAGCGCGAAGCGGTGGTGTCGCTGTGCCAGAGACACTTGGACCCGTCTTTTATCCTCACAAGTTCTTTCCTCCAGTGTCTTTGTTTAACTGTTTGCGTGTTATTTTTGTTACGTTAGGCTTAGCAGAGTTAGAAACCCGACTTTGAACTGCTATTAATCATAATCTCAGAAACACTGCACGACTGCCTGGCTGACTGAGAGGGTGAGGTTCCGTCTTTAATGTAGATGAAGCCTGACACGTTAAATGCTGAAAATTTAGGTGAAGGCTATAAAGGGATATCTGAAATGGAGTAAGAGCTAGAGGAAGATCAGAAATAAAGGCTAGTTGGAGGGGAAAACGTAGAGATACCGGGTTATACTTCTGGTTGATGATGGCATTAGCAGTAAACTTGATCATCTTCATCGCATTTTACGTACAGCCCTATGCTGTAGGGCTTTCATACTCTAAGAATTTGCTGAAAGTCAGATTGCCGTCTTGCTGGTGTGACCTGCCCCGAGCCCGATGTCGTATTTCTGTGGAGGTGAGAGGTTACTGATGGCTCAGATATTTTGCTCAAGTAGAGGAAGTTGAATTGGAAAATTCGGTTGTAACAACTGTGTTCTCTCCTTCAGGTCTGGGGGGTGTGTTTGTGTGGAGGAGCTTGGGAAGCCCGAGGGGGAAAGTTCAGGCTTTCCTCAGCGGCGGGAGTAAGTACCGGTGGGAGGGAGCAGAGAACACTGACGAGCTTTGGGGATAACGATTTGCTTAAGGGTCTTAGAAGTATTACATTGTCTTTTGGATTTGTGTTTGGTAGGCCTGAAGTATTCTTAAGCTATACTCTTCGAGGTGGGGAAGACTGGGGAAGTCTGGAAATTTCTGCAAGATGAACTCCTCTTCCTCTCAGGTTAATTGGCTCGTAACCTTGGCCGTGTCCAAGCCCTGACATACCAGTACCTCCAGCAGCAGGTATGGTATTGGGAACAGCTTTGTTTTGAGGCATTTCCACCATACCCATCTGTGCCAGCCACACCTCGCGTAGAGCAGGTTTTTTGGGTAGCCGTGAAGTAGAAGGGCAGCAGCGTGATGTCCCGGACCGACATTTGCCGTTGGAGGTCTGCCCTGGTCTCGTGAGCCTGGTCCCCAGCACAGCCGTGCAGGGCTTGTACCGCAGCAGGGTGCCCCCAGAGGGGACAGGACAGGCGAAAACTCGCTGAAAACGGAAATATCGCTTGCCAGGACATGCTGTTCTCAGGATGGTTTTTCCCCGTATGTGCTTGTGCTTCTTGCAAGGCCGTTCTCGTCTTTGCTGCACATGTGTCATACCGCAGAAGGAATTACTTTGAAAACAGAACGCTTGTTGAGGGATTCAGTTCTTTGAACAAGAAAAAGCAAAATTGCTAGTACGTGCTCAGACTTAGTTTTCTCTCTTTGGTATGTGTCCTATTTTAACTTTCAGACACCACAGTGAAATGCACAGTTATTTCTTTGCCTTCCAGTGACACAGACAATATTTTTGGCCCATCAGAACACATGAAGAGTTGATAGGTGTAGTCTGGTCTCGTTGAAGCTGACTGCAGGACGTAAGTGATGGTGTGAACCAGCAACACTGAGATCAACAAATTACTGGTTTTCCACCATTTCAAGTTGCTTATTCGACTCGCTGGCGCCGCAGCGCGCGGTGCCTGGTGCCTGAAGCCTGGTGCTGCGTGGCTGCCCTGGAAGCACGCCCGGACCAGCACAGCTTCCTTCCCCCTGCTCGCTCCCAGCAGGTGCCGGGGTGAGGAGGAGCTGGGATCTTTCTGCTGGCCACCTGTGTGACAGCGTTTCAGAGTGTTATCAGAGTGAATTACTTCACTTGCACTGTTTTTGCTGTGTAAATTGTGCACATTGTGCTTTACTGTATTTAAGAAAATAACAATGTGATAGGGCCGTTTTGAGAGGGGGGAGTTCTCTAGAAGTGCGCGCGGTGACCTTGCCTGACGTCCGGCATTAATCTCTGTTGACCTTACAAATAGTTTATGAGATATCTAATTATAAAATGCCTCCCAAAGAATTTCTCATTACGGATGCGCCACATCACACTTAAACTGCAGCTAATGCTGTGTTTATAAAGTTAATGGGCTGATAAATCTGAATGACTGTTCTGTCCTGAATATGAAAATACTTGATTCTGTTGTTAATGCAGTATATTTTTCTAAGCATCTGCCATCAATATAGTTATTAATGATAAGCGTTTTGCCCTTTAACTGGGTTCATATGCGACAGCGTGTTCACGGCATTGAGTTATTTATATTGTTGTTGCAGGCTACACGTACGTACCCGCTTCCGAAGGGAATTTTAGGGTTTCCACGTTACGTAATCTGTGGCAGTCACTCCAGTGCTGCTGGTTTCTGGATTAAACAAGCTAGCCAGCGGTTATGTTCCTAACGCAGACTCACGAAACCTTTTTTCATTTTTTGATCGTGGTGTCCCAAACTCATAGCAGCTGACCTTCTTGTCTGTTGGGCAGGGGTGGGGAAGCAAGTGAAATTCCTGGGTGCAAATAGAAATACACCTGTCTGCGTAATTGTGTGGGGTTGTCCTGCCTGGCGTTTAGACACTTTTTCCATTACAGAGCAGTGCTTGTACAGTGTTTGTTACCTCTAGACCGTTCAGCCACGCCTCTGGAAACCTTCAGCCAGAACAATTAAGTCATCAGGTTAGGATGAGAAGAATATTTATTTTTCAAAGCAAATGTGGTTTCGGTAACACTGGCGATCTAGCACATCCCATGCTTGAAGACGGGATTTGCCGTGAAGAAGGTAGCTTTCGCGTGAGGTGTGCGTCCACGTTGTCCTTTTCTGTCCTCCCCCAGGGGAGTCCGTCGGGCAGCGCTGCAGAGCCGGTGAGGGTGAGCTGGGCGGCGCGGGAACGGGGCTGGAAGTGCAGGAGGGTGGGAGAGGATAAGCAGCGCGTGATGAGCATCACAGGTGGGGTCCCCAGTCCTAGCACAGGACCGTTGCCGTGCCAAGCGAATGAGATCCTGCACGTGTTGTGATTTTCCTCAATCTTGCATTTTTGCTTCTCTGTGCTATTTACTGCCTCATACTCAGGCTTCGCTGCTCAGTAGTGTCTTCTAAAAGTCCCATCGCCGCAGCCCGTGAATGCCTTTTCTAAGCAACGTATTTATCTTCACAATATTTCTGTTGCTACTGAAGTTGTGCCTGTGCGCGTTAGAGAGAGGTTTGCCATTCAAGATGCGCTGTGGCTTTGCAATCCGTTTTTACACACACGTAGGTACCCAAAAAGCGAGCAAGCACCAGATTACTTGGAGTGTGAAGTTAGGTATTTTGTGTCTTCTGTTAGATTGGGCTTTCCAGCATGACACATTTTTGTGTAGTATCCCAAATGTGTTTCGTCTGAAAATAGAATTTAAGAAGGGATGAACTTGAGACTCTGGGTGAACACAGGAGTTTTTGCTCCATTGGCTACCTCGTAACCTTTTCTACTGTCTTTTGATCCATTGGTTCTGTACTGTGGAAAGATTGAAAGTGCCACTCCAGGCGAGGAGGAGGTCACTCCCCGCGGAGTGTCCGCACCTGCTGCAGAGCCGATAAGCTGAGCTAGCAGTGGCCGTTAATACAGACGTGCGAGCGCTCGGCACCGTCACTTACAGAGCAATAAATCAGTGGAGCACCTGAACAGCAGCCTTTCAGAGCAAATTAGGCAAACTGCCTCAGGAACTTAATTTAAGCAAAACCAAAACCGCAGCAGTGCGATTAAAGCAAATAACTGATGTTAGTGTTTGCAGTGAGCCCACTAGCAGTACGTGCCTTGTGCTGGCTGTGGTTTTGGGTCGGTTATGCAGGGGGATACTCAGGCTTGCACGGGTCCCGTGGCTCGTGACATTATTCCCCTCATTTGGGTCTGCACGTTTCGGTCAGCACGCTGGGACAGCCACTGTGCTACTGAGTCAAACGTGTGCGGTTTTTTTCTTCCCTGAGTTGGTGTGATTAAATCAGTGTCTTGAGCAGAATTTTGTCCCTGAAGGGGGAAAAAAAAAAAAAAAGGAAAAATGGTGGTTTATTAAAATCTATATCTTAGCCTTAGAGATAATATTTCGAAAAACAGTCAATCTGTATGGCAGAAAACAGTCAATCTTTGTGGCAGATATTATGCCCTAATTTAAATCTGATTTTGGCTTTAGCAACAAAATCAAATCTTAATTAAATTCACCTTTTTGCCCAAATCCTGCGGAAGGTGAGGGATGTGAATTACATATTTTTAATTGGAGATTTCCTTCTTGCATATTTAACATCCTGGCTGTTGTAATGGGGCTGTACCCAGCAAAATAAAATCTCTCTTCTTTGTGTTTGAACTACGAGGAAGGCTCAGCACCAAGCAAGTCCTCGTCAGTTATGTTTTCCACTGGCCTGTACGCTTCCGTAGGTGAAGGCTCAGCTTTGAGATTGATACCCTGTTTGGAGGTAATTAACTTAAAGGGACGATGTTATTCTCATTTTACAGATAAGGAAGAGAAGCTTTTCTTGTAGAAGTATGCGAGGGTAACTTGGATACCCGTTAAATGAAGAGTGTCACAGGAGATACGCACGTTAGTCATTTCCTGAGAAAACAAAATGCGTGTGGTTTGGCTGCTGGTCTGAGCATGCCGTCCCCTAGTGCCCTTTGAAAACACTGCTGGTGCCGGCAGAGCCGGAGATGTTAATTTTCCGCAGTTCTTGTGAAAACGGCTGGTTGGGCAGGTGTAGGGATCGCGTTGATGTCCGATGGAAAGGTACGGAGGGCAGAGCCCCGTGGCTTTTGGCGATCTGGATTTTATGGTGGTTTATGGTGAGAGGCATTGAAGTGGGATTCTCTCTTTTTGGTCCAGACACAAGAGCTCCCTTCTGGCATCCCAGAACCCCTTCGCTGCTCCAGTCATGTCTCGTTTCAGCCCCTAATTCTCTGAAACGTGCCTTGCGCGACCGCGTGCCTTGTGTTGCACCGGGGACCTGAGGGATCAGCCCTTTGGGGTTAGGTCCAGTCCCACGGCGGTGCCGTTCCCGTTGCTCTTCACGGCCTCTTCTCGAGCCGAGGTGAGATATGCGAGAGCGCAACATTGCTGAAAACCTCACAGCATTTGTAAGGTGTGTAATGCCTAATTTAAGCTCTTATGACTTCAGGCTTACAGCCGTGTGTTTTAATGTCCTGAGGGAAATGTATGTACGGGAAGCAGCTGTAGTTCAAGAGGAGAATACCTGCCCGAGTAAATGTAATAGCAGGCTAGCACGATGTACCGTGATTAATTTGAACGGGTTTTATTTCCATGTGTTTGCAACCGTGTGTGCGTTTGCAGTCCTTGGAAGCAGCATGTACGTGAAGATCGCAGTCCAGCGGCAAGCGCTTCTCAGCGCTGCGCAGATCTGCCGGGTTGCTCGGTGTGCCACCCCAAGGCGAGAGCAGATGGCACCCACTCTGTCAGCTGGGCTTGCCGCTCCCACCCGGCTCCCGTCTTTGTCAACGGTCCTTGCCTCGCAGGATCTGGACATTTGAAAGCAGTTTCTGTAATACCAATTTTTGCATTCAGCTGGGAAATTCAGAAAAATATATATTCATTTTTTGTCCATACAGCTATTTTGCTTGGTTTTTATAATCAAGTTTATTGTCAGGGAAGCAGAACTGATGCTGCCGGTACTATGCGTATCTGAAGGAAGGCAGAGCTTCAGCTCTGGGGACAGGTAACAAGGAGAACCGAAAGCAGGGGTGCTTACCTGTTTGCTGTGCTAGATCATTTTTGTATTTTGCAGCTGTGGTTCATAATTGCAATAGCTGTTTTCTGGCGCAGAGCATTGCGATCGGGTGGGTTATCTGCGGTTCGTTCTTTCCTTCCTGATGCAGGTAGTGAGTGGTCCTCTATTGGAATCTGATTACAATTTCCATTTTGCACAAATAGCCAGCCGGCTGGGAGGCTGATGAAACGCGCCGAGTGCCATTGATGGCAACGAGCAATAACGGTCTTTAGTAAGACAGATTGCGCGCAAAGCCTGGTTTAGCGTTCCGTGTTGGTCACGCACGCGGTCTAGCTGGGATAGCTGTGCTGAAGGGAAAGGAGGAATTCTTTCCCTGAAAAAAATCTCAAAAAAATGTAGTTTTGTTTTGCTGTGTTTTGTATGGCTGATACCTGCTCTTAAATTAACGTAACATTTGGAATTGGTGTTCAACACGGCAGGTAAGTTGTATTTAAGTGGGGCTTTAACGACCAGCGAACCCTAGTGTGCGTGAGGGTTCCATTCCACTATCTGCATGCAACATTACCAACTTAAGATGTGTCAGATGGGAAAACCAAAGCTACATCTGCTTTTTGCTGTTCAGTGTCTGTATCTGAGAAAATAGTGCCCAAACACTGTCACTCAATAGCGTGCGTGTTTGAGAAGAACGCTTCAGAATAACAGTTTTTTTGAACTGCTGCTTCATAAGCTGTGACAAGTCAATAAATCAGCCTGTGCTTGCCTTTGTAATGAGCGAGATGCAGAGAAACTCAGAAACCAATTTAATTCGTCATACAAATTAACATTCTTCCTTCATTAGGGTCGCAGATGCCGCACCAAGCATCCTTGCCTCGAAAGAATAGGAGAGGAATCGGAGTTTGACCGACTTACAGATACGTGCGATAAGAATAATCGCAAACCCGGGGAAGCACCTGTGAGACATTAGACTTACTCGTTTTAGGAAGGAGGAATGTGAGAGAAAATACACAAAAATAATCGACACAATGCTGCTTTTGAGGCAGCTAGCAGGGATTTGGATTTACAATGGATGGGTTGATTAATGCTTAGGATTAGAATTACTGGAAATTATTTCTCTTAACTGTTTTAGAGCTTCTCTTGACCTTTTTTCTGATTGACAGTATGTGCTGGGAGCTTCTGCGTTCTTTGGGAAGAAGGGGGGATTTGCTGAGTAAGGGATGTGTGAAAATCGTAGCTGTCCCTGTCGCCGCTGTTGCTCAGAGACGTGCCGGCTGCCCCTCAGAAGAGCGGCCAGGCAGGAGGGCCCTGATCTCAAGCTGCTGCCGCCGGAGCCACGTGAGCACTGGGAACGTGGTCCCTTTGGGGTGCTGCCAGGGTGCCCCTCTAGATTCTCTGTCCCTTCCCCCAGGCTCACTGTGCTACTGCAGCACCGAGCACATCGGACTCACCTGGGGAGCTCATTGCTAGAAGATGTCAGCAGTGTTAAGCTTTCATGGAATAACAAGGAGTAGTGAAAACGTCAGTAAAAAAAAAAACTTGTTTAAATATATACATGCCTTGTTAACTTCATATTTCTTTCATTTTGTGTTTTATAAGCATTTGCATTCATCTTTGTGAAATGTCTTAGCATAGGAGCACATAATCAACTCGAGCGTGTATGATTTGAGCATCGTGCTGGGGATCGTCCCTGAGATGATGGTCTGCAGCTGGTTGGAATAAATTGCTATGGAGAACAGCAGTAAAAATTCTGGGATCACAGAACAGCCCAGATTGGAAAGGACCGTGAAATCACCTGGTCCACCGTGTTGTGGGAAAGGGAGCCTAGACGAGGCTGTCTAGCACCCTGTTCACTTGCAGCCTGAAAAGCTCCAGCAACGGGGGCTACACCGCGTCCCTCGGGAGATTATTCCGGTGAATGATCTCGTTGTACAAAAACCTCTTTCGTACGTCGCTATGAAACCTCTCCTGGTGCAACTTGTACCTGTTGCCCCTTGTCTTCTCCATGTGGCTCCTTGTGAAGAGAGAGCTGCTGCCCTTTAGCTACTGGAACACTGTGACGAGGTCCCCGTGAGGCCCAGCTCCTTCTGCCAGTCCTTCAGCTCGTCCTTGTGTCGCCTGCAGCGTGAAGACGATGGCGCGTTGTCTAGGAGTACAATTTCAAACTGTCTGACGCAGCTAGCTGCTGCCAGGCAAGCAATCCATCAGCGCCGGCACCGGGCTGACACCACAGTAAGCTGGTTTGGAGAGCTACGTGTTGGAAGACTAATCGCTACTTGTGTGGTTATCTTCCGTTGCTGTAGTTACCGGTTTAGCATAAGAGAGGTTATTGCCAGCTTCTTTGTTTCAAGCTATGGCTTGAACGGGTTGTAATTCAAAGCGCGTAACAATAGGCAAAAAGAAAAGGAGCCGGTTTTACCCTGTGTCCTGGCCTTTGGACAGCTTTGATTTCATCTTCAAAACAACTCGGATACACGCGAACGTAAGCCCTTGCTCCAGCAGTGCTCGGGCACTCAAGTGCTGCTTTCTCCAAAGGTCAGTCCGGTTGAATCAATTACCAGGTTGCCCTGTAAAGAGCCTAATGACGCTGGCATCAGCCGCAACCTAGAGCCAGCTATAGATGTGCTACCGAAATCGAGGGGACGGGCGCCTTTGGGGTGGCAGAGCCTGGGGAGAAAGGAGCACCTTCAGATAGCTGGTCTGCCATGTATTGCGTGCACGTGGCTTTGCAGTGGTTGAGAATAAAATACACGTTGTCGTTGGTATGGGTGCGTTCGTGTATCGGCCGGCGCTGCTATGGGGAAGGTGAAGTTGTGATCCCTGACTCCTACAAGTTGTCGCGTTGACTTATTTCGTTGATGTTCTGCATCTCCTCCTGTTCTGCAGGTCCCGAGTTGTCCAAACTGCTTGAGGAAATTCGTTACGATTATGTGTAACAGGAGAAAACTTCTGAGATTAACATATAGTTTGGTCAGCATCGTGATGGAAAAACCAGCTACTTCCTATGAAATGATGATCATTTTTATGGAAATAGCTTTCTTTAGAAAACATTATATAATGTAGATTAAAATAAATAGCGTGGTTTAATGGAATTACGCAATTAACAGGAACGAAAATACAAAGTTTAATGCACAGTTATGACCCGAATCATATTGGCTTTCTCCTTCCTGCTAGATTATAAACAAATTTTGGATTAAAATAATGGTAGTTTACTCTTTCTGTAGCACTGTAATATAATTTCATAGTTAGAGGAAGAATGCATTTAAGCCAGCGTCGTTGGGTTCTCTCCATAAATTGAAACAAGTCTGATCTAAAACTCATTTACTGTCTTGGAACAGAATTGATCTTGCTTTCACGTTTGATTCCCCCACTGCAGATTTTGAGAGGAAGAAAAATGGCATTGTTAGGTCGGTTTAACTAGGCCAGAGTTAGCCCGAAAAGACTGGGAAACCGGTTATTAGGCACGTTTTCTTCTTTTTCCTTTGTCTCCCTTTCTAAGGAATTATGCAAAATCTTACAGAATTTTAGAACGACTTAGGGGCAGCATTCGTCTGGCCCCGCTTAGGAAATGTTCTTTGCTGTCTGCTTGCTTCGTGTAAAAAGCAGCAGGTGTTACGCTGCTTCGTAGGAGTACTGGGAGTTACTGCACACGGGACTGGCGGTTCTGACCCTGAGACCTCTGTTAAATTTACAGAACTTACGTGGGTCCTTAACATGGAGGAAATGTTCCCCTTCAGACTGAATAACACTTCTGATGTTTCTAAGGCTTCCAAGTGGATGAGGACACTTCCCTTCTGATCAGATATGAGGCAATGAAAAGCAATTTTTTTTTCCTGCGTTTTTAAAAAATGAAATCTCAGCTGCCCGACAGAGCACCAAGTTGCGTGTGTGCTGCAGCAACATGCAGATTTCAGAACCCTGAGAGCTTCTTAGAAATTTCGGATAAACTTTGCTTCCTCGCGGGGCCTGGCGGCGGGCTGGGAGCCGCAGCACCGGCTGGGACGCAGAACGGGCCCCAAAGCGTCCTGGGGGGGCGCGTGCCGCATCGTCGCCACTGCTGTGCTCCTGTTACCCATCGTCTAGCGTTTGTACTTTCACAGACATTCACCTTTCCAATATAGGCACAAAAAAGGACTTACAGCCAGTCACTAATGTCGTTATAAATGTACATTTTTTGCTAATTCCAACTTTTGCTCTTTTTTCCAGCTAACGGGAGCCTCAAGTAACAATTTAAGCTTACTGACAAAATAAGCAGGGACTACCTTTCCCTAGATAATTTTTCAAAATTATATTACTTCTTGAGTATCTGTGCTAGAAGGGGCCTTCCCCGAGTAAAGCCAGAGCGGCGAGCCCCGGCAGCGTGAGCGGTTTCTCTCCCTTTGCAGTGGCTATCGATTGCCTGCGCAGCGAATGTCCTATTGTTCTCGGCCGCTGCAGGTAGGGGCAGCCTGCGCCGCCCCTGCGAACCCGTACTGCATCGGGAATATTCGCAATTCACTTCGAGTCGTTGCACCGCAAACAAAACCGCACAAAGTGACCAGCCGGCTGCGCGATCCGCCGGTCGCGGCGTGGGCGCGAGCCGCCGAGAGCAGTCTCGCAGCGCTCCTGCCTCGTCTGCACTACAAAATGGCTGCACAGCGATCCAGGCTTTCTTCAGTGATGTCTCTGCCTTTCCCACCCGGGCGCCCCCTCGGCTGGTGACGCAGTGCGCGATAACTGCACGGCTGCCCCAGCGCCGCAGCTCGCCCGCCCGGGGGATCCGGCGGGATTTTAGTGGTGTCACTCGCTCCGACGCCTGGGACTCGGGGGCTGTTTCTTTTCGGCCTCTTTGCTTTTCTCCTTTTACACAGGAACAACTCAAACTTAATTCTAAATCGTTTTCTTCTTTGAGTGAAGCGCAGGCTCATTACTGTCATGCACAATAACTACGTAACTTCTTAACGTACTCTAAGACCGTACTTTTGAGAAGAAATACAAACCTACTTAGGCGTGGCAACCCTGAAATTACCTTAGAAGATGCAGGCGTTGCACCTGTTGCAAGAACGATATTTAAATGGCTCGAAGAGATCATCAGCAAAAAGGAAGGCTCTCCTAGCATAAATATAGTTGAAAAATTCAAGCGTCGGAATTAAAGGCCGAAAAAAAGCTGAAAATGAGTTCTGTAAAAACGAGGAAATTTGATGTTGAGTGCAACTGAAAAAGAAATATTTCCATCGTTATGTCTTTAGAAAAAATTCTTCAAATAATATGACTAGTTATTTTTTAATTCAGGCCTAACAATATCCTCTGGTTCTGTACCTGCCTGAAAGATGAGAGAAGGTATGTAATAAAAACTTGCTGCAATAGAAGTAGGAAGGGATTAAGGGATACGGATTTTTAACCCAGCTATGCAAATTTGTATTTCTGTCGTTCCGTTGGCATTTCACACAGATGTTCATCAGATCAGGAAGAAATCATCCAGAAAGGGAGGCAACTTGGTTTAGTTTCTTGTGGAAAAACGCTGTGCCCACAGACACGGGCAGAGAGGGCAGGCTGAAAAAATTAAAGCTATGATTCTTCCCTTTTTTTTTTTTTTGTAAGTGAAGTCAGAAGAAGATGCAAAGCAAGTTAAATTGTATTCTTGAAGTCGATCGGGTTTATTTAGTTGGAACTTGATCTCGTGGCAAATTATGAGAATGGGAATCGGAGTTCTCAGTGTCTCGTTTGTGCCTGTACTATTGATTTTCCGGAGCAAATTATTTAATTTTTTAAAATCTGTCGGCAAAATGGGGATAACAATGCTGACTGATGTAATGTGGTTAAAGCTCTTGAGGTTCAGCAAGGAAAGACATTTTAGAAATCCAAGGGGCTATGTGCATTGAAAATGACGGCTAAGCTTTAGTATTCGAGTCACGTTTTCATTAATAAAAATGACATAAGGATCAAAGACTCAAACCTTTATTGTAGCGTTCGAGTAAACGCGTGGAAGCGTAGGCAGCCGTTAACCGCGCCGCTCTGCTTGCTGGCTAGAGCGCTTTGCGGGGTTCTGTGTGCTGCTGCGCGGGGCGTTCCCGCTGAGGACGTACAGGGATCGTTTCAGAGAACCGGCGCGTTTGCTGTCTCTGTCCTAAATGCTGAAAGACTTCAATACTTGGGTGCAAAATTTTATGCTTCTCTGCTGGTTGAGAAAAACGCGGTCTGGTTTTGGTACTCCCGGCAACTCCGTTGTGCTGCCGAGGCGGGCGGTTCTGTGCAGGGACAGAGTCACTGCCCTCTGCGCTCTGCCTTGCCTCCTTACTGCCTCGTTTTGTTTCCGGGTGCTCGTGGCATACGAGTGCCGACGCAGACTGAGACATCTGGCACAAAATTATTTGTACAGGAACGTCATTTCCTGAGCTACGTTTCTGCTAAGTTACTGCTTGAAGTAATTCTGTCTAGTAAGTCGCACCCGACCTCTCAACGGACGGAGGAGCATTTGTCGGTTGGTTTGTTTGTTAATGCCTTTTTCGAACGGAAGGCATGCGTGAGTCATCAAAACTTAGTTTTTACTAGGGCAGATGTTTTAAATTGTTGTTTAACGAGTATGATGTTACTTAGACTTGCAGCAAGACAGACAACACCCCCTGCTTGTGGTAGTTCCAGCGTGCAGTGAGTAGATGAGCCCTTCCGANTCATCAAAACTTAGTTTTTACTAGGGCAGATGTTTTAAATTGTTGTTTAACGAGTATGATGTTACTTAGACTTGCAGCAAGACAGACAACACCCCCTGCTTGTGGTAGTTCCAGCGTGCAGTGAGTAGACGAGCCCTTCCGAAAGCAGGAGGAGCGTGCTCCGGTGCGGTCACAGGCTGCGTTCTGCTTTGGTAGGATCTTCTCTGTCACATCACCGCGTTGGGCCAAGCTTCTCCTAGAATATCTTTAAAATAGGTATTCTCTTGCCGTTTGTCGGTAGCGCCGGTGTGTAGGTTCATTAAAAGGTGCCGAATCAGCGCCCTGCGTGAGCAGGGACTGGCCCAGGGCTGCCCAGGCGAGGCCACGGGTCCCGAGGATGCCCGTCAGCGTGGCTGCTCCCGGTCCTGCTCCGCATAATGGGCTCAAAGGTTAAGAGCAAAGGACCTCCGCAGCCCCAATCAGCAGAGCTTTTCCAGGGCTAATTACCTCTTTACTGCGCTGACTCTAATGTGACATGTTTATTGCCTTAACTAACAACTCATTAGCTTAGTTGATGTTTTTGTCAATATTAATTCGTTCATTTAAGCCAAGTCAAAGCTTAAACAAAGATGTCCAGGCTGAGAAACGGGCAGCAGAATGACTTTTGTTTAGTTCATCTTTTTCCTTAGCTCAATTTACACAAGGTAGGTGTCAGCCGGAGCAGTGCTGGCGGCATTCCCATGGAAAGGGTAGGCATGTTCCGCTGTAGGAATGCTTGAGTAGTCACGATTTTTAATAGGGTTCTTATATTTAGGACATAAAATTCACGCAAATCAGAGCTTCACGGCCTGCTAGGCACGTCAGGCAGAAACTTTCAGTTCTTTTGTTACGCGCACGTAAGGGGTCAGTGTGAACGGGCTAGACAAGCTGTCCGGCGTTGGCTTTTCTGAGGGCTAAAAACGACATTGAGCAACTTGTAGAGGCCAGTTCTGAAAACTAAAGAAAAACTTGTTAGAATCAGTAGGCTGTCTTTATCACAATAGCAAGCTAAATGAACATTATTGAGAGATAACAAGTAATTATGTAGAGATAATGATAAATCCGTGTTGTCTGGGAGCGTTGTTTGTTTTAGCCCTCCTACATGCATTTAGAGATATGTAAATACTTTTATGTAAAACACAGGCTACTAAGTGAAATTATTAATCACTTCTCCTCAGTATGCAGAGCCTGGATCAGAATTCACGTATGTTGGAGTTGTTTGGGACATCATCTCTGTCTCTCTCCCTCTGCCCGGGCCCCACCACCCGCCGCGGTCGCAGAGCCGTGCTCGCCAGAGGATCAGGGGAAGGGGGAACGCGGCGGCACACCGAGACAGCATCGTTCCTGCTGGGTCAGGCACCGCGGCCGTGTCCCCGGCTAGTTCACTTGGCTGAAATCAAACGTCGTCTCTGCTGGTTGCTGAGGTGATGTCACTGTGGCGTAGTGCAGAACAGGCCTGGTCGTGCCGCGTGCCCGGAGCCGTGTTTGGGAACGAGCAGTCGTTTTGGTGGAGAGTTTTGCTGGCTTCGGTGACTTATTTTGCTGTTTCTCACTCGGTTCAGCCCTTCTAGCATGAACTGCTGCTAGCTGTAGCCAAGATACTAATTAAAAAATCTGCAGTCTCAAGACAGTTTATTTTAACGGATATTTTCTCAAGTTTAACCTCTTAAGTTTGTTTTCCTTAGGCATCCTTTCAAAATGATGAACCTTTTTTCCTGAAAACTTACTACCTATCTGAATATTACTGCGGATTTTCGTAGTTTTCTTAGCAAGTGTCAGATGAAGGGGGAGTTTTTTTACCGTCTTTACCGTTTCGATTTGTTCTGACTTCTTTGCACAATTTTCAGGCATGGCCCTGTCTGATTCAGATCACCGTGCCCTGCGGACTGATGCGTTGCAGTAGCAAGCTGCCATCGCTGCCATTGAGAATGCTTTAAAGTTCTCGTAGGCAGAGGCTGGCGGGGCTGCAGCGTTGCTAACGGGGTGCCGACTTCTAACCCATCCTCTGCTCGTGCGTCCCAGAACAGCCTCCCGGCCTGCTGCTGTGCGTTGAGCTGAGAGCGGTGGCGGGGAGCGTGGGTGCCGTGGGTCGGAGACAGTCCACAGCAGTGTCCCCTGCCTTTCGGAGCGTCGTTAGCATCCGCGTTTGAGGACACCCAGTGCCGTGGGTTGCCATCCTGGATTGCGTGGGAGATCCATGGCCCGGGGAGTCTCTGGGCATCGCGAACCCTGCAGTTAATCAACGCAGCTGATAGGCACAGAACCCCGTCTTTCTATTTTTCACTGACTTTGGGAAGACCCTGCAGCTGTAGGCTTCTGCGCTTTCTCGGGGAGATCAAGCCTTGATGGGGTGACTCACGAGCAGGTTTCCATTCTACGCGTTTCTCAACAGCCGGTATTTGGAACAACAAGCCAAATCAATTCTGCAGCTCTCTCTTCACTGTCCCCTTCTCTCTCGCTCTGCACGGCAGGCAAGGCGCTGACGTTTCTGCTGCTGCAGCCGCCCAGCCCCAAGCTGCCCGCGCACAGCACCATCCGCAGAACCGCCATCGACCTCATCGGCCGTGGCTTTACCGTCTGGGAGCCCTACATGGACGTCTCCGCCGTGCTGATGGGCCTTCTGGAGCTCTGCGCCGACGCGGAGAAACAGCTTGCTAAGTAGGTATCTCATTTATTTGCATACAAACCCCTTGCATCATTTCCAACCTGTGGATCTGGGATTTGCAGCAGTTGGGCCAAATCCTGACAGCTGCGGTACTTGGCAAGAATGTGGGGCAAGGAGTAACTCCTCGTTTCAGGTTTTGCATTTGACCCAGTACCGTCTAAGTTAAAATGTCAAACCAGCTTTTGTCTGGCTCGGTTTGCAGTCTTGGGCAGCTCCGATGCGTGACCTCAGAAGGGAGAGGGTTTGACCACGGCGGGAGAGATTCGGTCACTTGTACGCGGCAGCACTGCAGCGCCAGCTTCTCTTGGCGCCAGGAGTCACCCCATCCAAAACTGGGACACGCCGGACACTTGGTTGGCGTTGCCTGGGGCTGCCGGTCGCTTCGCTGGCACTTTTGAGAAAAGAAGCGAGATAGACATTTTTTTTTACATCTAAAACATGTCTGTCTGTCTTTAGCGTAATATTTTTTTTACCCTTTGTTCACTGTAAAAATAGTAATTTTCGGAAGGTATTTTCTACTGATGTGCATGAATACATGGATTTTTTTTTTTTCCATGGTTTTACAAGCCCGTCCTGTCAGGATGTGAATTGGTTTGGAAAGCGCACTTTGGAAAAGGTGGTTATTTTATCAACAGCATCGCTATTAATAGCGTCAAGGTAACTTGTAGATTTAAGGATTGCTAGGAAATCATAAACTCAACAGACCACAGCCTGTCTGTAGGGTCAGAGAACAACTTATTAAAGTGTCCTAAATCAAGATTTATATGGTACGCTGTCTTGTACCTCCGTTCTAACCCCTTTGAAATAAAATCTTCTTTCAATTAGGTATTTGTAATTGGGGTTGGGGGGGCAGCAGATTTCAATGAGGAAGTCTGACACTTTGACATAAAATACACACAAAAAAATGTAATACTGCTTTTTTGGTGGGCTCTTTTTTTTTTTGCGCATAGAACTGTAAGCACGTATTTGTTTCGCTTCTTCAAAATTGCTGTAGTTGTACAACTGCCAGATACGCATACGCAAGTACGTATGCGAGTTGTTACGCTTGATGTGCCACATGCTCTCGATCCTGCCATCAAGCAATTAAGGCTAAACGTGTCAAGCGAAGTCATTAAGGCAACCTGTGTAAGAAAGGTAGCTTCTTGTCTTTTTTCTTAACGCGTTTCCTGTTGAGGTAAGGGTATTCGTGGATGTTAGTATTTGGGGAGGGGATGCTGTATGCAACTTTGCAGCACATGAGTAGCATTTTTGTTGAGTATCCATGAATTTTATGATCTGAGGCCCAGTAATTTCAGCTGGGGCCCCGACTCTCACCTGAACGGTCTTTACTCACACCGTTAATCTGATTAATGCCAACAGGACTATTTGCACAGGAAAAGGTTTTGCAGTATAGTCCTTATTTTCATTATTGTTTGTTGTAAAATTGCTCATCTTGTCTGAAATTTATTCTAAATCCCTATCTGAACTATTTTTTCTGTATTCAGTTTTTATTTTAAAAAGCAAACCACCTAAACGCGTGGAAGGAGAGGCTCTGATTTCGTTGTGTAAATAATGAAAATATAAAACCTCGCTATGAGCGGCAATCACAGTACGTTGTTTATATGAAATAAAACAATGATGCTATGCTTTCTGTAATTGGCTTTGAAAGCTGTTTCAAGCTTCCTGCTTTTAATGGAAAACCTTGAAAAATATAAGTGGATAGACATTAGTGCCACTGAGACAAAATTTTCCGTCAGAGGTGCACGGCTCTTGCATAGGAACAAATTAGTCCCCAGCCGGGACGTACGAAACGTGTAGCTCCTGCTCTAGGTAGAGAATTGCCACGAGCACACACAAAGTGTTCGTATTTATTTGGTTGTGAGTATGAATTAATACCGTGGCGGTGAAGTTGTGCAGACATCCACTGGGAAAATGGCCGTTACTGAGAATATTTAAATTTAATAATAATTTTCATCGCATAAAATACAGAAATCATTGATTTTTTTTTTTCTAAAAAAAGCTGGCATGTTTTTGTTGTTCAGCAAGTTTACGTTCTTAAATGCGTGGTCTGTTAGCGCATTTTGGATCTGTGCCGATGGGGTGTGTTTCCGTGCAGGGTGTGAAGAAAACCTTTGGCCGCTGCGGATCGTTGCGGTAGTGCTGTTTGTTTCAGTAGAGCTTTCCTAATCTGCACCAGTTGCAATTTTAGAGCTTTCACTGGGTAAATATGCCCAAGGTTTTTTAAACGTATGTCACGCTTAATTTTTAATTTACGTAGTGCTTTCTGCATAATATTTTAACGAGTGGTGTTCCTTAAGTGTTAATTTGTAAACCACTCAATAATTGATAGACCATTCGTTAATGGGGAAACAATTTCATTCCTAAAGGAAGACAGCTCGCTGGTTTGTGATACTTCCTTTGCGAGGTTTTTCCTTAGGGGCGCGCGGGGGGGAATCTGGTGTTGGAAACTGCCGGGGTCATCACAACTGATTATTTAGGTATTAATTTTACCGTATTTCTTTGCATGAAATGCAGAGGTTCACTTTTCACCAGGTAATGTTTTGCTGGGTGGCATTGCTGATGTCTGTCGAGCTTCCCGGGCGTACCCTGAAGCGCGTGGGAGAGGAGAGCGTGACGCTAAAGGAGGAGGCGGTGTCTGCAGTGCGTCGTCACGGCTTTGAAACCGCAGCAGGCCTTTCGGAGGGCGGGTGAGCGTCCACCTGCGCGTGAGATGCTGTGCTTAGCGCAAGGAGGGCGTTTCCGCAGCCTACACATGTTGTTGTTCACAGCGTTGCCGTGCTAATGTTACTTTAGGTGTTGAATTTAAAAATCCTGCAACAATTAGCCAGTTTTCCGTTTCGTCCTAAGGCTGTCATTTGCTAAATCGCAGTAAACACTGCTTTTTTACGTTGCAACGTACGAATATCCTTATGATTACAAATGTCTTAATTATAAGCATTATTGTCAAGTGTTTAAACATTTATATTTTCAGTTACTTTTCTATTTTAGTCTAAGAATTTCACCTGCTTGTAGCAGTAACGTTCGATGCCGTGAGCACTCCTGCACGCCTGTATCATTTAACCTTAGACCTCGGTTTCAAGTCTTACGGCTGAAAACTGCCCATTTATGAATGAATTTTACGGATGTTTGTGTGTAAGCACACACATTTTAAACACCGCACGCAATAAGGAGCTGACCGAGGTTGTCTTCAGAGCGTGTATGCATTTTGTCACCCGCTCGTGGAGGCGTTAAGGATTCTGCCGTGCTTTTACGTTATACTGAGGTGGCAGCTATTACCGATTTTACATAGCAGGTTTAATTTCCTCAAGGTTTAAAGAACGGGAGGTTGCTGGGAGGGGGGATGTGTTAATGGAGACATATGTAGGAACGGGATGAACGTTGTTATTTGTCTGAACCTCGGGTTATTTCTTGCAGTGTGACAAAAGAAGCCAAAACGTTTTGCCTTCCCGGAGAGCCTCCTGAGCCCTATTGTATGTAAATGCAGGCTTACAGGAGCCACGTGAACACCGTTCTTCAGAAAGTCATTTTCGTCTCGCGATTACATCCTTAGCTGTCATAAAGATTAGTATGGCGCTCTGGCCGCCGAGCACTGAATAAATGAATGTATCAGCATGTAGCCTTGAGGAGCCCGATGCAATTTTCATCATGATAAATTGCATAATAAGCGAGAAAGTGTTTGCTTATTAATCCATAACAAGATTTAGATTGAAAATGGCCTGTTTCATCCACGACAGATACAGTGCCGACTGCAGACAGGCGGGGATGGAAAGAAACAGAGCCACGGTGGGTGCGGGGGGTTAACTGTGCGTCTTACCCTCGCGGTGCCCTGCTGAGCTGCCCCTTTTTGTGCCTCATTTACCGTGTGCACAATAACGGCGGCGCACAGCTGCCTGGCTTCCCTCCCTGATGTTAAGAACGTTTCACGAAAGAGCTTTTCTGTCAAGCGTCTG
>VZSC01010461.1:28191-42704 GCA_013398225.1 Steatornis caripensis | reverse complement strand
AAAAAAAAAAAAAAATTCTCAGTGTTTCCAGAAAAGGGAAACTGTGATTATAATTCAGAAGTTACAGTGAAGTGGCCAAGGCTTTTTGAACTTTTGAATACAATCTGAAGTCTCTGCTTCATTTTGGTTTAATTGTATTGCTGTGGCAATTTTTAAACATGAGAAGTATTCACTCAGGAGTTACTGTTTAGACAAAACATGCATTTTGTTTCAATATTTAGTCTATTAACATATGAGCCTGCCTGTGTTTTCTAGTAAGTAACAAANGTGGCAATTTTTAAACATGAGAAGTATTCACTCAGGAGTTACTGTTTAGACAAAACATGCATTTTGTTTCAATATTTAGTCTATTAACATATGAGCCTGCCTGTGTTTTCTAGTAAGTAACAAAAAGGATCTTTTTTGTTCTGTTATGGTCTTTGACACTCGCAACTTCTGATACATACATGTATTCTCTGTCCTACTAGTGAATGCCAATGTTGCAGTGACTCATAGGATGTAGGTAACCAAATATGCCTTGGTTTTAGCTGCACCCACTCCAGCACCCACTTTTGCCTGTGACGTCTGTGGGTTTTGAGGCACCCATGCCGTGGCTGGCTGCTGCTCCCACCACTTCTCTGTTTCCAGGTATCTCTGCTGCCCTGGCAAGGAGCTCGCTCGCTCACTCATGTTGATCCTGGGTTTGCTCAGCTCTTCCAACATGAAGACATGTTTCAAAAAGTGGAGATATTCCTAGGTGAAAAGCAAGAAAGCAGTTCAAGTTATGGCAGCGACTGTAAAGTGTTTGTCTTAAACTCTAGTACGGTACCTAATATGTGTAGTATAAGAGAGCAAGTTTGATTACAGCGGCTCATGACCTGCAGTCCCAGTGCATCGGTGTATTCTGGTTTTCCTTCTTTCAGTTCTGTTAGCTGCTTTTTAGGGAGGAAATATGATCATCAAGATAGATTTTTTTTTTTTTTTTTTTTTAAATAGTCTTACTGTTTAGGGATCCTTTGGAAATAGCTTTCAGTTTCCTGCTGCCATCAACATCCAGTGTCACCTGCTGCACATTTTAGACTCACATACTTCCAGGGGCTGAGGTGCTGGTGCTTTACCGTCGTGAAAGCCCTAGGCCTGCCCATTTGCATCCTTCACCGAAAATAGATATGAAAGGAGAGTAACAGTACACTCAGACATTACAAAGGTTTTGTGAGGATACATCAAAGAGGGTAAGATACAACCTCAGATTGCCACAGGATGAGATAAACAGGTGATTACCATGGTAAAGCCTTGTGTTGCACATTCATATGTTAGGATGCCTTTCAGTTACTTGTCTGTGTACCTCTGCGCTGACTGTAGAAACAATATCAGTGGTTCAGCATTACACTTCAAAAATTTATGTTGCACTTTGAGAGGATTTGAGTTGTTGAGTGTTTTCTGTAGCATAGCAATAACAGAGCAAACCTTTCTTTTTTATGGGAGATGGAAGGGTTGTGGGTTTTGTTTATTTGTTTGGTGTTTCCTTCTTAAGAGACAGGTAAAGAACTTCCAGTTGTCACATAAAAATCCATGGCAGTATGTTGGTACCATAATCAAGGGCCCCACAACATATTAATACTACGGTAACTTTTTATTAGCCTGTCATAGGGATTCACATGGGGGTTTTTTATTGAACAGGTTGTATTCTATAAAGGAAAGGAGAAATGCCTGTTCTGAATTACACAAGGAAAGAGCATTAGTGCAAAAGAAGAGTAAAGACGTAAAGAACAAACCAGATGTATGAAGTGATTTTGACAAAAGCAATCCTAAAATTCACAACACAGAAGATGCGGGAGAGAGTCCTGAGAAATAGAAATGTTGAAGGATTTGGAGAGGCAATAATGAACGAAACGAATTTGCAGTAGAGCTTGACAGTGAAATAGTTTGTTGCAAAACATAGCCTTTATTTTTATGGGTTGTTTGAACCCACCGAGGTTAACATTATGTCCTCCATTTCCAGTAGGACATCCCCAAACTTTGGATTTCATTACGGTTGTACTCGTTATCCTCTGATAAGTTTTTCTTGATAAGGGAAATGTTATATAAGATCTGTATGTACGTACTATTGAAAACTGTTGTACGGTCATAGGCAGAGCCTTACATTGGCATTAGTCATCTCTGAAAGAATTCTAGAGTGGAGTTAGTTTGAAAACAGATCATTTTGTATCATCTTGTTCTGGATGTGTAAAGTCGGGAAGGCAAAAAGTCTCTGGAAAAGTATGTGGTAAAGAAGGGGTTTTTAAAATCATCCTCTAAACATAAAACACAATCTGGGAGGAAGTCTCTTTGCAGAAATCAGCAGTTTTACAGATGGGAGTGCGTCCTTCTTGGGAAGTTTCTTCAGCAGTTGCAAGCTGATGTTTTTGAAATGTCTAGAGTAGGCCAGTATTTCTGTTGAACAGTACGTTTTTGAAGGCCATTATTATGATAAACTATGTTCTTAGCATAATTCAAATTGGTATATATACTTTGATTTTAAAAATTTGAGTTTTTTGCAGGCTGTGAACTACAAATGCCACTCAGGAAAAAAAATACTGTTAAACTTACACAGAAATTTTTACATTTAAGACTTTAGAACAATGTGGGTGCTTTGTGTCACCAGCTGGGCCTAGCTAAGAGAGACCCAAGGAATGCCAGAAGGTCAAACAAACTTTTCATTATAAAGCAAAGCTCTCTAGTGCGATGTACCCCAATTACAAAGATAGTATAAATCACTCCAGTGACAGGCCTTTTATTTAGTAAGAAGCCACCCTTATCTTTTCAGCTGATATACATTGCCTTTAAAAAAAGAGAGTGAGTGATGAGTTAGGAAATGAGCTATGGTAGGCAACAGCAGCAAGCTCAGGAATGAGTGGGGATACACAAAGGTTTTCCTCCCTTCAGAGGAAATCCATCTGATGCTTTGCTTTGATAGATGCAAAGCAAGGAGAGGAGTGAACAGAAGATCCTTTATCTTTCCATGGGTAGGATTTTCTACTAAGCCATAGATGATCCATCACTGGATATGCCTCCCAAAGTGGTGTGTGTATGGTGATATTTGAGACAAAATTTTTCACTCGCACTACACATGCGAGGTGAGGTCCTAGGAGAGATGAGAGCTGAATACTCCTGAAATATGGAAATAGCTCAAAAAGCCAAATGGTCTCAGTTCAGTGGAGTGACTAGGAGGCTGCATACGTCTCCCCTCTCTACTGGCAACGATGATATGCTTCACTAAGTTTTTCTGGCGCCAAGACTGTAACAAGTGACATTTTGTATGAACACCGGAGAGGTGAGACCCACTTCTGCAGAGAAAATACCAGTTCAGTCCTAGCAAGAGAATCACCGGATAGCTTGAGGCAAGGAGGCACGTCCGGAGATATCTCATCCCAACTCCCTGCTCAGGGCAGGGTCAGCTACAGCAGGTTGCTCACGGCCATGCAAGTTTGGGTTTTGAGTATTTCTATACATGGAGACTCCAAAACTCTGGACAACCTGTTCTACAATTTGACCAACCTCACAGTAAAAAGGAAGGTATTACGTTTACATGGAATTCCTTGTATTTCAGTTTGTGCTCGTTGCCTCTCAGTCTGTCGCTGGACACCAGAGAGAGGAGCCTGGCTCCGTCTTCACTGCCCATATCAGGTATTTATACAAATTGATGAGGTCAGACGCCTTGAACATTCTCTTCTCCAGGCTGAGCAGTCCCAGCTCTCTCAGCCTCTCCTTGTATGATGGATGCTGCAGTCCCTGTAATTGTCTTTGTAGGCCTTTGTTGGACTCACTCCAGTAAGTCCATGCGTCTCACCAGGGCTGAGCAAAGGAGCAGGGTCACCTTACTCAAGCTGCTGGTGATGCTCTGCCTGATGCAGCCCAGGGTCCTGTTGGCCTTCTTTGCTGCGAGGGCTCATTGCTGCTTCGTGTTCAACTTGTTACATACTCCTTAGCTTGCTATATAGGTACTTGAATATATAGGTACTGTGTGAACAGGGGCTCTGCTGTTCTCTTTCTGTCTACATAAAGCAAAGCGGGCATTCCACACCAAATATCACTAGGGGAGAAAACTCCCTGCAAAGGAATGCACTTCATCTCCACTGGCTTTGAGGTCTCAAAGTTCAAGCATTTCTATGTGAATTTATCAGCCTGTGCTCCTTTGTATAGTGGGGAGAATTAGGCAGTGCCAGGGCATGGCTGAGCTAATCTCATCTATACTAGGCTGGTATGGATCACACTTGAGAAATAGCTCCTCTTTGCTTCATTGGTTATAAAGGAGATCCAGGGTGACTAGTTCAGATCCAGAAAGTAGTATTACTGGGAAAGTTTTACCAGAGCCATGGCCTGTGAATTTACCATGTTGGATGCCAAATGTGGAAAGTTGTTATGACAGCTCTCTCCAGTCACCTCAAGGTTTTTCATCAAAGAATAAAAAAATAACATCAAAGCAGTTTCCTTTACCCTTCTCCAGTTACAACCTCTGTTGACTAAAGCAAAGTGAGAAGAGCATGTCTCTCAAATAAACCACTTCTGCATCCCATGGTAACCTATTTCTAGAGTATATACAGCTAGTTGTAAAGACTTGGGGAAAAGCATCTAGTCATAAATATTAACCGTGAGGAGGCAGAATGCCATAACTCCCACCACTCCTTTAGAAAAGTCTGTCGTGAGGTCTGCAAACCAGGCTGTTAAAAATCACTTTCAGACAGAGTTCTGCCTTCTGTCTTGGGAGCAGGCTGTTGTTTTGTGGTTATTTGTAAAGAAGCAGAGGGTGTAATTCTTCTGAGCCCCTACTGTTTTTCAAAGGGACAAATCTAGACACTAAACTTCTTGTGTAGGGTTATTTGGAAATTAATTTGCAATCTTTAAGGTGAATAGCTGTTATCTATTAATAGCTATTCTTTACCCACAAAAGATTTTAGCAGTTAAAAGCCAAATCCATCAACCTCTGCTTTTTCATATTCAGTAAATACAGGGATTTTGATAACTCCAGACAAAGTTATCCCGAGGAGGAGTTTAATATTCTACAGATCATAGCACATAATCTTTCTTCTTTCTTCTTGAATGTCAAGCATGAAAAAGGAAAAAAAAAATGAATATACAGAGTTGATTTAAGAAGGCCATTTACAATACATTTCCTTATAACAGACCAGCCTTGGATAATCCATTATTTTATTTGTAGACCCTCTTTCAGGAAGGTGGGACACAGAAAGCAGGCACAGATTTGTAAGTGTATCGAGTTAGTACACTAAGATCAAAGGCTATCTCTGCATGAGGGACTTTGCACATTCTCTTCCAGATCAGCTGCAACATCAAGGACAGGAAAATCTGCAAAGCATTTTGTTTGCTATGTGTTCAATCTCCTGTCATCTGCTAATGCAGTCTTTGTCAGAAAGTACTTAATGTTGTGGTACCCAAGTAACCTGCTTCCTTAGTTTACATCTGTTGTTCTGCTGAATGCATACCTCCTATATTCCCCGCTCAAAATTGCTGACTTTTCACAAATCGGAGATGATAAGCAGACATGCTTCCCTAGGGAAGGAAAGAAAAAAAAAATGTATTGACATCGTAGCCGTGGGGCTAGTTGCATCAATGGGACAGAGTATATTCTTGTGTCCTTGATATATTGTTGGCATCTGAGCCTGTGATCTCTCACTATTTTCAGAATGGCCAGTCTTACATTGACGTTGAAGGGCAGGATAGAGGATACGAATCCTTGCAGGTCATATGGGTGGGGGTCTTCGACGAGAAAGAATGCGCTGACCCCTGTATCAGAATAGCTACAAGTGTGTGTTTTACCCACTTCTGTAGTGTCTTGCGGACGAATTAGCAGGATTCGGGAGGAGCGTGCAGGGAGAAACAGGAAAAGAAAAGAGAAATTGTTTAAAACAATTAAAAATGTTTGGGTTTAATTTTCTTTTGAAATTGGCCAACGTGTTAAAACAGAGTAATGCATTTCTTAATGTGACTGTACGCTAGGTTAGAACAGAGGTGATGTTCCCAAGTGCTGAACGCTGGTCATTCTTCATCTTTCCGCTGCATTTCCCCAGTGCTGCGAGTTAAAGTTGGTAGGCAGTAGTTTGTCATGTTTGCTTTGTGAAGAGCTTGCTTTTCAGGAATTTTGCCCAACTTGCCTTCCTGAGGAGGGTATAAGCTTCTCCAGGAGTTGACAACAGTTACTTGGTGGCTTCCCATTTGCATTTTGTAAAGTGCAACTTAATTGTTTCTTGGATTCTTTCATCTTTGATAAAGTCTACTTAAATTAGGTACAGGTAACACAAGTTTGCCTGCAATGGCTTCTTGTTTTTCCCCAGTTAATCTCATACCTGTGAAAATGACTGTACTGAAAGCGTTCCCTTGCAGTTAGGGGTCAGGGCCATGACACAGGATAGTAACAGCGGAGTATTTCAACTCTGCCGCTCCCTGTCGTGTGACAGAGGAAAAGATGTCCCTCTTTCAGTGTGTGCTGGGACAGTTCTTTCATATCGTTTGCACTGTTAACGTACAGAGTTGGGTAACCAGTGGGTACCCAGGAATTGGATGTTCTGGGTCCCAGGTGCTAGTGGTAATGAACATCAGGTGACTGTAGCACCAACAACTCATCAAGGCAGCTGTTTTCTGAGGAAGTTTGACTCTATAATACACAGAAGTTTTATAAGGGGGAATAGGTACTTATTGGTGACTAGTCTGATAGGACAAAAAGGAAAAGTTAAAGTTTAAAAAGGGGAAAAAAATAAAGGTGTGTTTGGTTTTTTTTTTTTAAATCTGTTCTGGTAAAGCACGTGAGTGTATCCAGGGAGAGCAGCATGTTGGCAGTTTCTTCTGTTGTAATACGTAGCTTGAAGGTACATGAACAGCTGCTACGTAAGTATAGATTTATGTTCCTGTAGATACGGGTCCTCTGTGAGCAAGTACTGCAATATTTTGATGTTGTTCTTCTAGAGGATGATGTAAGACTCCTCTGCGCGTGTTCTGAAAGAATCCTGTGTTGGGCAGCCATTCCAGAAATTTATCTGATCAGCCAGGTTCTGTGGGATTTTTTTCTGGAATTATGTATATCACTAAGAAGTATACATTTGTCTTGCTCCTTACGGTCAGATAAACATTTAATTTAAGGTGGACAGGGGTTTATGAAATGTTTTTCTGTTTGGAGTATAGCATGTTCCCTTTCCGGATAGAAAGGAGATATGCTTCTTTTTCATCTTACCTTTTTTTCCTGGTGCTTGGGGATCTGTTTTGCCTCCTAATGTGTAAAATATTGTGTGGGAAGTAGGTGAAGATGAGGAAGGTTGGAAATGACAGTGAGTTAGATCTCAGGTGTTTGAGACTGTCACAAAAGCTCAAATTTAAAAAATGTGTTGTTGTAATGTTGATACGTAGCTAACAATCTACAGCTTAACTTGGGATAAAGCTAGCTGTTATCAAATACTTGAACAAAAAGTCATGAGTAAGTTGTGCCGAGTGTTTATTAAATATAGATTTATCTGTTAGTATTTCAAGCCTTTTTTCGATGAAAAACCTCATGTGGTGGCTGTTCTTTGACCAAGGGTGCGGGCTTTGTGGTTTTGTCATAAGCAAAATAAAGCAACGGTATTTAATTCTGGTCACATGCATCATCCAAAACTAGGTCACAAATGGCATTTTTATTTTGTTTATAGTTGATGTTCTGTGCAGCAGCAGATGCTTTAGTCTGTTGTCATCTCCAGTGTTTTAGTGACTGTTTTTGGCAGAGCAATTTGCTTTCAGGTATGTTGTTTTACTTTTGCGTATGCTGTCCTTACGCCTAATGGTGTGGGAAAGTCATTTCCTCAAATCGGCACTGGTAACAATTTGAGTAAGTAGATGGCAATTGAATTCCAAGTCTTCCAACGGCGCTGAGGTGCTGATATACCAGGTCATTGTTCTCCAGAAAAGCCTTGTCTACCAGTCATCTCCTGTTACAATCTAAGATATGTTTTGGATAATTCTGCTTGATTTGAAATGCTTTCAAAAATGTCCTCTCATGCAGATACTAATTAACAACTGACTGAATGGATGCAGTCTGGTAAGGTGCTGTTCCATTTGTAAGTTAGTTTCAGTCTCATTAATCAGAATCTGTTTCAGTAGCTTCTGGAAAAAATTTCTCAGCCAGAGAAAAATGTGCAGCCTCCAGGACCAAAATCCACAAAGTTAAGGTATGGCAAGCATGACAGATACGATAGATAAGACAACATTGCTCTCAGTAGTTTTTGAGTGGGAAATAATGAGATCTGTGTATTTTTAATCACGTGAATTACATGGGAGCTCGTTCTGCTTTTGAAAGTGTGTATTCTTTGCCTATGACAGGCTTTATACTAAGTTATTAGTAATCTGTGGACTCACTTGATTGCAGTCAAATATGCATATTTAATGTGGGCAAGAATCATAAAATCCATTTAAATATGAAATACAATTGAAACACCTCATAAAGAGCAGTCAAACCTATGAAGTCGAGTTACAATGGGTTATTGCTGTTAGCACACCACCCGACTGCACCTTTTTATTAGAGATTTGACCTTTCTATTTGAATTTTCTGGCTTTTGTCGTTTCGAGTAATATCAAGCAATAACTTCTCATGTAAGATGCTTTTACTAGAATTCCTTTCCACTGTCCTTTTCTTAATACTACAGGGCTTTAACTGGTTTTGAATATTTTATGAGTTTCTGGTTGTGTAAAAAACGATTAATTGCTTTTGGAAGCAGGCCGTGTTACCAGCTGTTGATAGGTCTGCTTACATCTCTTTTCAGTGTTTTTGTGAACAAGTGATCAAATTAAATTCGTCACTCTTGGCTTGTGGTGATTTTAAATTGAAATGGAATATATTAAAGCAGCCAACCACGCTGATTATATCGCAAGCCTCATTTAATTTCATACGTTCACATATTATAGTGAAAAGCAGGATTTTTTTAAATACATGATTGTGACTGTGCCTTTAGCGACTCCAGAGGTCATCTCGAATCGGCGCATAATTTATTAGTGTTAGATACCTGATTCCTGAAATCATGTTCCACGATGCTACATATACATTAAAGGTGGTGAGCGAAAAAATCAAATCGTTACCATTTCACTGGTATGCTGTCCTTGATACCATCGGAGTGCTTACTGGTTGGTGGGCTGCTGCACGGAAACCTTCGTACCTAATGGGACGATTGTTACCCGTAGATCGCAGAGCTGTCCGTTCTGAAATACTGAGGCCCTGGAGCATAGGTTAGCCATTACAGAGATCGCAGTGTGTTGTTATGAAGGTGTTCCTTCTTCCAGGTTACCAGACGAAAGTATTTTTCTGCAGTGTTCACAGTGAGAAAATGTGTTTCTTAAAGCTTTTGCTCACGTTTTGTTAACTGGCACCTTCTTCTAACCTGCAGAAAGCTTGGTTGGAACTTCTAGTTTAGAGTCAATAGAAATGCGGACGAAATACATTTTTACACAAACTCCCCATATCTATCTCCTTGCTGTTATCTTTGAAAATAAATCTCTCTTATTCCCCTGAACTTGTTTGAATGTAAATGTAATGAAAGTTAACATTGTGAATATCTGGTGTTTGCAAAGTGGTATCAGTTTAAATTCGCATTTCAAAGCAAATTTTTCAGGTTTGCACGTAGCTTAATGCAAAAGAATAGTAGTTACACAGTAGCTTTCAACAGGAGTTCTTGTATTATTTTTGAAAAATATTGCATAGGCTTTTAATGTAATTTATACGCAGAAAAAATGTTACTTATTCGAGCATTTGGAGAACATTTTACAGTGCTTTTTTGTTTTGTGTGGTTTTGTGTCATTCTGTGCACGACTATTCCGTTTTCCAGAAATCCTTTGGGAAACTAGTAGGTACACCTCAGTGTCGAGATAGCGGTCGCTAATCCAAGGGAAAATCAAGGCGTCGGTCACTTAGTCTTTACCTGGATGGCAGCGGTGCTGGGTCAGGCTGGAGTTCCGCTCTGTTATCTCAGTCCCTTGATTTGCCAGTAGCCAACTGAATGTGAAGCAGATGTTTCCTTAAAAGGTTACTGTGGTAACTTGGTCAAATTGGGTTTGTGCCAGCCCTCAAAAGCTTCAAGTTAACAGTAGTTGGTGTTTTCCCTTTAATTCAAGTACATAAGTATTATTTTTATAGCTTTTGAAGAAGAGCCACTGCAGTGGCTTCTGTGGCTAAAAGGTTACAACAGTTAAACTCTGGGAAGTGTTTAGTTTTACTCCTCTGAGAGACCCATGACCAAGAAATAAAACTGAAGAGGAGTTAACCTAGAATACTGATATGTAAAGACCGTACGCCTCATACATGTCATTAAAGCAGCTGTAGCCTTTGTGCCGCCCATACAGCAGCAGATCTCACAAGCTGTGAGATATTTCCAGTTTTCTAAGTAACTTCAGTGCCTCCAGTGGGTTTTTGTGGTGATTTATCAGTTGTCTCCATAGATATTACGGCTTAGACTTTGATTTTTGTCACTAGACTTCAATTCTAGTTGCACTCAAAATCCTTACTTAGCTATTTCATATAAACCTATTCTGTGAATAAATTGCATCGGTGACACATACAACATATCTAGATGCTGTCTACTGCCTTCTTTGCATTCTCATTTTGGTTTATTATTATTTTAAAGTCTGATTTGTTAAAAAATGCTGTGGTTGAGAAGAGAGTAAAGCTGACATCTGATTGATACTTCCTTTTAACATAAATCATAACAGAAGCCGTGATATTTAGGTATTCTCATGAATTGTCTTAGTCGTCCAATATAATTTATCTTCCCAGATGGTGAACCACACAGTAATTCTCTTGTTGTGCTGTAGGATTTTCAGAGACCTGTTTCAGGGTGCCAGAAGATGCTTAGTTTCTATTCGAGAAATTCTTTTAAGCATCCACTGATAATGCAAAGAGTAGCTCATTGATCATGCAAAAAAAGAGAAAAAACAAAACGGGGACAAAATGTACAGTTTCGTTTGACCAGGAATCGCCCATATGAAGAGAGGTTCCTGAGTAACGCTTGTGCGAGTTTAGGAACTCATGCTCGAGCCTGTGGTGTGTGTCTGGATGAGCTTAAAGTCATTTGCAGAAACAGAGTTAGTATTGGAAAGGACACTAGCCAATATAGGAGTGTAAGTTAATTCTTAATGTAGAAAAGAGCTTTCTTACCCAGTTCTCTTTCAAATAAGTATGAAATACAGTGACGGAGGTGTTTCCAGGACAGAAGAATCGTGTCCATTTTAAACATTTATATTAAATGCCTTGAACAAAACTCCTTAATCAAAAAGTCTCAAACCGTTGTGCGTCTTCCCAGGATGCACCTATCTGTCCAGGCCTTTTCTGACCAGCTTAGGTTCACATTCGCAATTTGGGTATCTGAAAAATAATTTTGAAAATAGAACTTTAACCAGTGTACTGACCAAAACATAGCATGAGCACAGTATATGAGAATGGCTATGCTGGATACTTTGAATTCCTAGAGGCTTAATGTGGATTTTGGGAAGCAGTTGCCAGTATCAATGTAATGCCATCATGTTTACTAAAATCTAATCAACTATGTTAGCCAGTTCTCAGGACTGATTCTGAGGCTTTTTCCTTGGCCCAAATATTTTTTCTGTTTAGATGAGTTTCAGCAATAGTAGTTTTCTGCGAGAATGAAGTTCTAATTGTTATCTTCACGTAAAGTTTGCAATTAGACACAAACACATTATTTTCTTCAGTGTCACAGTCCAAAGCATTTCTAAGAAAACATTTGGATCTGTTGTCTGCAGAGCAATAGATTTGTCTGACAGAGTGGGCTAGAAAGATCATTTTCCTGCTCAGTTCCTCCCATCTAAATTGTGGAGTGCTTAGTCATCTGAACCTGTGATTGTGTAGTGGATTATGTATTCTAAACACCATTAAAGCTGTGAGTAGTACCTGGTATCATCAAAAGACCTTCACGGTTTCTGTCTCATTAAAAAAAAGGCATTATTTCTATTAGTGGAGACAATTTCAGTAGGCACAACATGCTTACAACTTCCAGGCCCCAGAACAAAACTGAGTTAAAAGGGGGAAGCATTACTTTCCGTGATCTCTCAACAAATTATTATTTCAGTAAACCTTTACACCTGTCTTAACCTTAACGTTTTTCCTTCCCACGTGGTGAGTGATGGCATTCACTATGCGTGCTGTAATGCATCTTGCCTCTTTCATTGTCTGGGAAGGAGTCTCTCACCGAAGATGTCAGTGCAGTAAAGGGTAGGTTATTGTAAACTTTTGCCATTAAGAGTATTTCCAAGTTTTCTTCTCAGCTTGAGTTTTCCTGCCACTCTTCTTTGGTGTGCAAGATTGGCCACGTCCAGTGTGATCGTATCCTCTTAACTGCTGGTTTTATTGCACATGGTGAAGGCGGCTGCAATAAAGACTGGTAGGCTTGTAGCAGAAGCGCGTACCCCATCAGTGCGTGACTGGTGGCGTCATCTATTGAACGTGTTCGGGTAGGGAGCACCAAGACTGCCTGTAGTAGGCAGACACCCATGTGTAGCTCACTAAATTGAAAAGCACTAAATGCTTAAAGATCTTTCTAGGCTGTTACAGATTGTAGAAGGTTCACGTGAGTTCAAAAAGGAGTTGGGAACATTTGTGGAAGGAAAAATCAACCCAGAGTTACTCTGCACGGGGAAGGCGCCGTCGGTTCAGGAAGGGGCTGGACTCCCCCGGTTACTGGGTGCTGGTTTCGTAAGGCAGGGCTGTGTCACTGCGTGGTTGTGTTCATCCAGGGTATCTGCTTTTCTTTACTCCAAGGCAGAATTCTAGGCTAGACAGACCTTTAGTCAGACCAAGTATGGCCTTTTTTTGTTTGTAGTGTGTGTGTGCTCTATCACGAAACGTTCCCATACTGTGAAGAATAAAACGTCTTCTAAAAGGAAGATGGACGTCTGTCCTCACAGATGGGAGATGTTGCTTTCCTCAGCAGAGTTGTGGGATCGGCAGGACAACGTGTAACGTGTTCTTCCTTTTGCAAAAGCTAAATTGTTGCTGCAGTGCAACTCCAAACTAAGCTCTCACTCACAGGTCATGACAGCTGAGAGTGGCCTCACCAGCCCCACACAACTGTTGAAAGCAGTAGCTCATAGGGCATGTTAAACTCACTTCGTATTTCCTGCAGAGCATGTGGCTGCCTGACTAGTTAATATGCTGTGGGCAGTCATGTTGCTTTCTAATCTTAATTTTTATTTCATCAGTGGCACTAGGAATTTGACTAGGTCGGTGTTGCTATTTAAAATGTATTCGAAAGTCATTTGCCTATTGCGGAGGGTCAAGCCAGCTAGTTAAGTAGAAAGCAGCAGTAAAAGACCCTGATCATTCCTCCCTCCCTCAAAGAGTGTTAATCTTTGCACCTTATCTTCAGTGTGCTCTCTGAGTGGCCAGTCTGTTGGCTGCAGTAAATCTTCATTGTTCTCTTTTTTTTTGCTTTTTAATACATGTCACAGCAACAGCTAGTCATCCAGTACCTAATTGGTGTAGATGCTGTGTCAGATGAAAGCAAGGTAGAGCAGCACACTACTTTAAGTTTCATTGTAAGCTTTCTAATTCAACTTTTAAGAAATTTAGTCAATTCTGTTGATTTTTATCTTGGTTTTGCACACCGCATTTGAAATGTGCAGATGACTCTTTCATCATATGCTAGATACCTGATTTCACTGTTACTGTCAACATTGAATTTACCAGTTTCAGCGAAATTAAGATGAATACCTGATCTAACTAGGATATAAGTTCTTAGTTTCAAGATCTAAGTCCTTTGTTGTAATTCTTTCCTCCCTCTCTGAGAGACAAGAAGTGGGGTATGCACCCTCAAAGACTTGTGAGCTTTTGATGAGACTGAACACTGCCCAAATTTAAATTGTATTCAAACTCTTAAAGTGCCTCACTGAGAATGACTTAGAGTAACTCTGACTTAAGCATCTTCAGCAGTAGAAGAGGAATGTTTTATGCTACAAAAAAATACAGATGTCAGCAGACACATCTCTGAAACAAAAATTGGAAATGTAGTATACCGGTTTCCACTTCTCTCAGAAGGCTGGGTTCACATCGTTAGTTATTATTTGTATTATGCTGCTATCTAGAGGTCTGATGCACCACAAATAGGCAATTTTGAAGACCACTCCTGCATGTAGAATTTGCAGTGCAAGAGAAGCAGTAGGTCAGAGGAGGAGGTGCCGTCAAACCTGTTCTACAGACAACGAAGTGAAGCCTCAGTTAATTCAGTAGCTGGTCTGGTGTAATGTTGGGCAGTGATGACAAAGCTGAGCATAGCGCCTACATCTTCTGAATGAAGGCCCAGCAGCCGTAAAAGTGGCGTGAATAGTCTGTCCTTTTTTCTTTAGGCTTCTCTGGTGATACAGGTAAAGCGGGAAACCGACAGCATCTTCCAGATAAGAATATGTCAGTTTCATGAGCACTTGCAGTAGAGGAATTTATATTAAGCTTTAAAAAGTGTAAAGAACTGTGAATGCTTTTAGTCAAGTCTTGCTAGCAGATAGCTCCTTTTTTTTTTTTT
>VZSC01010461.1:19695-27972 GCA_013398225.1 Steatornis caripensis | reverse complement strand
GGGGGGGTCGTGTTTATTTGCTTTTCTGTTTTTAGACTTCTTCCCTCTTGATCTGGATTTTCAACCAACGGATCTCTGAACTGCCTTTTTAAAGGGAAATGCTTCCCAGGGTTTTCATCTTTGTGGCATGTATTCTTTTTAAGTAATTCCATCTGTAATTCAATCCTGTTTGCAGTCAGAAGTTGTACAAAGTTGAGTCTCGTTTTCAACAGGCTTGCATAACCCAAACTCAATACATTTTGGTTCCGTTACTGTACGAAAAACTCCGTGATCTGTTTTTGCAACTGGTTAACCTAAGGAAAATCAGTTTCAGGCTTACTGAGTAGTTCATCTCTTACTGACGTCTCATTTTTGCAACGTGATTAGCGTTTGGCCAAAAGGAAGAATAGACTGGTGAATGTAAAACAGCCACTGAGACACCGAGAAAGTAATTAAGTATGTTTCTCTTTTATAAAATAATCCATTGGAAAACAGGAAAAAGAGGATGCAAGGCCAGTTACGTATCGTGGGAACATAAATGTCTTCTGACTCTGCCATAATAATCATTTCCTCCTTCCCCATTTTTCCTAAGCAAATATACTCGGGGTTCTCTTCAGTGATAGTACATATAAAGGATATCTTCCAAAAAGAGATTGGCAGGTTTAATTTGTTTGATGTGTGCAATCACAGTCCATGTTAAATTCAAAATGCTTGTCCAATCAAGGATTCAATATAGAAAGGAGGCAGTAACAAGCATGCAGTACGCTGTAATAAAGAAATCTGTTGATTGAAAACAGTTTGTATATTTTGGAAATGATAGGGAATGTAATTGGTAAGAAAGAAAAGGATAGGGCTTCATAAATAATAGGAAATAGAGCACATTTTTTCCACTGATAATGCTAACTCAATTTAACAATATTCTGGTGCTGAGTTTTCCTGTTCAGTAAAATAGGTCTGGTAGATCTTCCAGTACTCTAAATTTCATGATTAACAGAAGGAGCTCTTTATTTTTATGGTGCCAGCTTTAACGTGTTGAATTTCAGCTTAAATGACCCTCTCTCTCATCTTTTTTTTTTTTTTTGCCTCTGTCTCCTAACCTCCTAAGGCAGCATATATGAAGAAGGAGAGGATTTGGCAGGCGAGCTTCTCAATCAGACATGACTTTAAAAACACAGCTATCCGAGTGCTTTTATGAACATTAAAAGGCTATTTTGTAGGCTATATAAGATGAAAAGACCTTCATGTGTCAGGCTAACTTCAGTATGTCTTACAAACTTCCATGATTCTAAACCTAATCATAATTGAAGCCCAGGACAAGCTCAACAATTCACCCTTGTTCTGCACCACACCTTCCATATAGTCTTTCTTTTTTTGCTGCAGTTCACTCACAAGAACTCTTTCTATTTATGGAGCAGTAGGTACTTGAATAGACGTTTAGCATATGGATCATATCTATGCAGTCTTGCCACACTGCCAGGCTTGAAAATAGTAAGATTCCGTAGGCTTATTTCATGTTCTTAAATTTCGAACGATCAAACTTCTGTTTTGTTTCTTACCTTCTGTGTGAGCATGTTTGGGTAAGCTTATATTTGTGTATTAATGTATATTTAAAAAAAAAGACTGCATTAAATGGACATGTAGCTGCAGCTGTTTATGCAGTAATTGTTAGGGTACTTTAAAACTCTTGCAATCCAGGAGGAGGAAGTACTTGGGAGTCAAAAGCTAGGAAATAATACAGCTAACGATGCGATTTTATATAGGAAAGATTAATTTATTATTAAGTTTCTCAATCATTTTATTTTATGTTTTGTATTGAGATAATATATTACTCCTTGTGTTATATGAGGTTATCCAATATTTGGAGATAAAATTATAACTAAGTGGTCATGGTAGTTGTGGGAAATATAATGTGTCAGGCTGAATCTTTGTTCAAGTATTCTCATCTGATGATCATAAATATTATGACATTTTGAAGAAGAGCTCTTAAGACTGAAAAAAAATCTTTATATGCAAAAACGTGAAGATCTCCATATTAATTTGAGCAGTTGGGCTGTATTGGGCTGTGAACTCGGAGCTGAAGAACTGTACACCTGCAGACAGTGATTTCCAGGAGATGATGGGTGTCTGCGGAGTGGTAGCCGCTACAGGTATATCTAACAGGATCTGATGCTTGGTGTTAGGAAGTAAGCTCACAGAAACCGATATTCATCATCAAAGATCTGCATGGATGATGCAATGTCCATAACACGTCTGGAATGAAATAACATTAGTTTTGAGGCATTTAATTTTACTGTACATGCTGTGGGCACATTGACTTCACGGGGCAAACGATCGATTGCACTTGTACAATAAAATTGGAGGCTTCTTTTACCGAGCTTTTACGTTTGATACTTCCCTGCCCAGAACTGATGCAATAAAAATTCCATGAAAGCGTGCATTGTCACACACGCTGAAGATTTTATTCTTTCTCAAGAACTTCAAGCTGAATCTTGGAACCTCATCAAATGTTCGTTCCGTAAAACCTGGGCTTCAGAATAAAGATGATTTTTACATAAACCTGAATCGTAGAAGTGATAATAAATGTGATTTACCGTGAGCAATGAGCAAATCGCAAGGTATTTTTTGCTCACAACTTTTACCCAGTCATCAGTATGGTTGGAGTGATGCTTCTGGTTGAGAAATGGTTATAGAAGGCTGTCACTCAAAACAGTATTTGAAGGCTCTTTTGAAACCCTATAGATGCTGGGGATTTCTCTCCAAGGGGCAGTTGTTTTCTTATAATCAGAAAGTGTGATTTAAAATCTGCATTAATACATTCAGACTAAACCTTGGAATATTGTATCCCACTGCCAGTTAACTGTCTTCATTTCTAGACAGGGTGTTAAAATACATGAAAAAGAATTGTTAGTATACCTTGTAAATCAGCAGTTTCCATTATCTTTGCTCTTTCTACATACATGTTTTTCTAGAGAAATTCTTCCTCTCTGCATATTGGTGTCAACAGTTTCCACTCTTAAATGATGGACAACAAGTTAACATCATAAAATGGGTGTTTACAGTTCTTGAAAACAAAATAATATTTGATATAACCCCAAGTTTCTCTCTGAACTTTGACCAAACAGTCAAAAACCGTAAAACAGAGGGGCCCTGTGCTGTCAAGCACGGAATTACACAGGGAAAAAAATTAATCCAAATAGTGAGGGGGAAGTCTGGGTTCTCTTGCGTGATGTTTAGCAGCAATGGTAAGAAGAGGGATGTTTCTTTCTTTGTGTAATGTGCAGTAGTTACAATAAACACAAGATTTCCAAATCTCAGAGGACTCTCTTGACAGTTGCTTGATAACAGCTTTTTTCACTCCGTAGTTTTGACAGTTTGTATGTGTTGCTGTATCTAGTGTAAACTAAAACATCACTGTCATTCTGTTTTTCTTTCTTATGTGGCTTCCTTTTCTTTATTTTTTTTCTGTCTTTAGGATAATGAAAAACACGGGCTTTTAATTTGTAGGCTTGAGTAAGACAAGTTGTGTGTAGAGAGTGGCATGTGTTTGAGTTTTGAAGTACTCGGATTGAATAGCTTTTTTTTTTTTTTCCCATTAAAACTGTTTCTCAAAAAGTCTGTGTGTTTGCTTCCTAAGTTTGACCTGGTCTGTCAGATTGCGCCAGTTAGTACACATGAGTGTAACTGTATGGGCAATGTGGAAACGCTGCTGTACGCAGGATACTTCTGTGTTCACGCTGACATTACACATTGTTGTTGTGGTTTTCCTTTTTTGATTCACACAGAGGTCCACAGGACTGCAGCATATGCGTTAGTGTGCCTTTGCTTTCTTCCTCTCCCATGTTTCTGAATTATACTGATGATAATACTGGAGTAGCACACCATTTTAGAGAAGCTGCTGGGAGGTGAACGTTGCAGGGAGGGTCTAGAAGGATGCCTGCTTAGGAGAGGATTGCCAGCTCCAGGGGTGCCCTGGTTTCTGCAGCTGCTGCTCAGCTGTTTTGGTTTACCAAGGTAGATTATATGTCCCTGGGTAGAGGATGACTTTATTTAACCTTTGGTGGTTGGTTTTTTTTTCTGATATTTCTAAGGTTATTTTGTCATCAAACCAAATTTGCTTTAGCACAGCAAAGTGCCCAATGTCGTCATCTGGCATGTTACAGACAAATTCCAATTACTTTTCTGCTTCAAGCTATTGTTAAACACTACGAGCAAGCTGACAGTAAAATTATAAATACAGGTGTTGTCACACTACACTATAATCAGAATTTTAATTTGAATTTTCATTTGTAAAGCCTTTTTTTAACATGAAAATGGGAATAGAATTAGTTTTATTGACAGTAAAAAGACATTTTGAAAGCTTCCTAAATCATTACCTGTATTTAGTAGTGGGGAAAAATTGTATATGTCCGTATAAAAAGAAGAGTTTTATTATCACATATTTACTCATTATATTTGGTAGTAAATAAAACTAGGAAGATGTGTTTGACAAATGATTGACGTAACTCAGTACGTTTTCACTTCATCAGAACAATAGACAGACATAAATATATATTTGCTTTTGTTTTGTTCTGCTATTACTAATGCAAGGCTGCGATAAAATCTTCAAGCAAATTAAGTAGAGCCTGTTGAGTCTGCATGCAGTGCTAAACTTTTATTTTGCAATTTTCTCTTCTTACATAGATTCATCATTCTTTGCTTTCTTCTCTTTTTTTTTCCCCCTTCTTTTTCTTTGCTTGGTGGTTGGAGTGGTTCCCCCTTCTCAAGACCCTTCTTTTTTTTTGCTCAAGGCATTTAGTGTCGTGTCTGCCAGATTTCAGTGATGAGCAGCGAATTGCTTTTAAAGTGGGCATTATGCCAGTTCAGCAGTACAATGGAAAACCAATCTTCCACCATTCTACTTTTGATGCTGTTATTGTAGCATTTTAGATAACTGCTGCCACAAAAAAAGATGTGCTCAATTGCTACCAGTTAGTCAAGTTAAATCCAGAGTAGCATTAAAATTACTCTGAAAACTGTTTGTCAGAGGTCATGTGCTGTCTGTGGCTACAGCGCATAGGATAGATGTTCTGTGCTGTGTGGGTTTTTTTCTTCTTGCGTTATTATTACTGTGACTGACCAGCTCCCTAAATAGCCCTTCACTACCTGTTTACTTATTGTCTTCACCTCACTGCTGAAAATATGTGTCAAACAGAAATGTTGAAAAGTTTCTGTAAAGTGCTGAAAATAGCAGGGGAGTGAGTTGTTCAGGGTGCTACAGTTTGTACAGTGTGAAAGAAAAAAAAAGGAAAAAAGAGGGGGGAGAGCAAGAACATAATTCTCTGGTTTCTGTAGCAAGATTACTGTTTTCATCTTTTTATCTTCACTTTTCAACCACTGAGTTCACTTTTCTATTTTTTTTAATAGCACAAATGGAATTTATCTGCTTTCTCACTCTCTTCCCCTTCAACTCCTCCTTCCTCTTCCTCTTTATTCTGCTGGCTTTGCTTGTGAATGAAAGGGTCTGTTACTACCGCTGTAGGACAGATGGCAGTTGTGGAGGGGGGATTATAACACTAGGAGACTTTTAAATCAGTTGTTTTCCAATAAAACACAAACAGGAAGATTATTTATGGGCAGTGGAAATTAAAAGAGCAGGGGTATTTTACTCGCTGCTGTCGGGGACTTTATTTTATGAATAATATAATACCTACGCAGCCTGAATGCTTGTTCCGCTTGCATCACTGCAAAATGCTTGTTATGCTGTATTATGTTCTGGTAATTTTTAGCAGGGAAGCAGCCTTCTGTGTCCATCACTAGGTTGCACCAACTGTGGAGTGTAGGACCACAGATGACAGCCACAGGCAGCTCCTGCGGGACAGTGAAGGAGCTGTGAATTTCAACCTTGTATTTAGTAACATACCCAGTTTTCAAAGGAGTTAGTATTTGTAGCCTGGTAAGTGTGTTAGCACTGCAGTGGTCCATGGTGAAGATTAGGAAATATACGTAGGCATCTAGGCAGGCAGTACCAGTAGTACACCTTTGAAAGTCTTCACTGTAGTCCACAAGGTTGCTCTTTCTCTGTGGGACGGGAATGGCGTCTGTCTCATGGGAACACCTTCAGATATAATTCGCTAATGTTTGTAAAGTGCTGTACGATCCCCCAATAGGTGGCAGTGTGGAAGTGCGCAGTTGTCACAATTGGGATTTTTTTAGCGCTGTCCTTAAAGATGAGTGAGCACTTCCTTACTGGTTCATTTAAATTCCAGCCGTTGAGGGTTTGCTGCCTTAATAGTAGAAATGTTGCAGACTCTTACATTTTCCTACTCGGGGAGCCTCTCTTGGTGGTGCAGATGGGTCACATACAGTTGCTACTGCTAACACAGTTATCTGTGAGTCAGTGGAGCTGTTTTCACCAACATTTTTTATCAGAGCTGTGTGCGTGCCAGGTAAACACCTTGTAAAAGAGAATACCTTTAAATGATTTTTATGGGGACAGAATGACCAGACAAGTGAAGAAGGGTGCTTGTTCATGGAGTTCAGGAAAAAAAGCAGTACCATCTCTCTCAGGGAAGTAAAACTAAGTCCACCAGGCAACACGATTGAAAAGTTGAAGTGCGAAGAACCTTAGTGATACCCACACGCCCCACACACACAGCCTTTATTAAGTAGGTAACTTGAATAACAGTGATTTGAAAAAACAAGGTGAGCAACAGATGAGTTCTCAAGACAAAATGAGAATGTAACTCCATGAGAAACACTTCATACATAAAGTAATTATACCTATATCCAAATTTAAGAGATCCTTTTGTTTTATTTTGGTTTTCTCTTTCCTTTTTAAAGTAGAATTTTAGTTTTGCAGGGGTTTTTGCACAAGTTTCCTTCTTCCTTGATCACATATCAACGGACCTGTCTACATACTGAGGAACTTGCGGAATTCAACTAGATGCATTTACATAGTCTGTGTACGTAAATGCTTTCGCAGAAAGACCTGTAGAAAGTGTGTCCGCTGAAGTTAGCCTTAGACAGATGTAACTAGGGCAGAAAACCAGCTAGATAAATTAAGTTTGGAGGGAAACAGAAACCCCTGGAGTTTGGTCACAATAACTCAAAAGTATAAGCATTTCAGGAAATGAGTTTTCTTCTTTTAAGACTGTATTTCTGCTTTCAGTATTTTTGCCGATAGGCAAGAAACATTAAGCCATTGGAGTGGGGTTTTTATTATGTATATACATGGTGCACAGTCTTTCTCTCTTCTTGGCCTGTGTTTTGGGGCTATGACATGGAAAATCATCACATGTTGTACTTTGTTAGGTGTTGCAGAATTCCCCACTAAAGAGCAACCTACAGGAAAAAATACAGGAATCATACTCAGAGCAGCAGTTCCGGAGCTAATTGCCTCTGCAGCCAAGGAAGAGGGAGGGAACTGGCTCTTGAATTGAACGAAACGGTTTTTAAAGATCCCAATCTTATTACTCGGTTTCCCAGAAAACAGTTGATAAAAGGCAAGCTTTCTAGGAAGAAAATACAGCAGTCAGGATTCAGATGCCTACAAAGTGTTAAAAAATATCAAAACAAAATGGCGGTTTAGGCTGTGAAATCAGCCACCTGTTTTTTTAAGAAGGGAAATGAATTGGGGTGGTTTGTTATGGCTCCTTGAGGAGAAAACGTTCGAGTTGAACTGCAACACGGTTTAAATGGGGACTAGTTAGGCTGGAACTTGACCCCGACCTGCTTTTTTTCTTCAGTTTGAGTGATGCGCTGAAGAAGAGCGAATAACAGGATACTGGCTTTAGACTGAAAACAAAAGTTTATAAGTATGTAATACATGTACTAACGTAATTGCCTTTGAATTTTCAGCCCTAAGTGTATGTACTCTCAGTAGTATTCATGGAGTGATTTGAAATTCTGAAAGCACATGCTTTTCAGTATATGTGATCCATATAGATTGGTCTGCAAGAAGATCCAGATTACGCTTCTCTGGTCAGTCATTTCTGCCTTAGTGCCCGAGACCAAACCCTTCAGAACAGGCAACAAAATGGTTTTCGGAGCCTCTCTGAAAACTCCTTTTCTGTGAAGAAGCCTACATATATTCTGAAAGTGTTACAAGCGTTTCAGGTTTTGTGCACTTCGCTTCCTTTACCTCTGTCTTTTACTTTAGCCCTTCTATTTCAAAGTTCAGAAACCATTAAAACCGAGTTAAACTGTAAATCTGAAAGACAGGCAACTTAGAAATTAGGAAAGTTAAGGCTGAAGATAAAATTGTGTTGCACGGTATAACTGCATTATGTTCATATATGGCAGTTGTTCAAGTGAAAGTTG